>JABUQX010126076.1:0-30000 GCA_015478945.1 Trachelipus rathkii
AAATTCCAAAATTTGACAACTAAAATATAGAAAAAAAAAAATACAATTCCTAAACTCCCTTTTCTTGTGAGTTGCTAGTTTGGCCTTCTGCTATTTTATAGCAACTTTAATAGATTAACGTCCCTCATATAAAACTGCTAGACTACTCATTAGTTTTAGGAGGGTTGCCGCTTCAGCGTATGTTTTTGTCCTTTTATATTTTTGAAACGTTTGATCGGTTATAATAATAATAAAAGCATTAAAAAAATGAGTTTTCTTATGCTTTAGCTAGAGTGGGAGGTGTTTTTTTTTTTGTGCGAGCAACATAATTTACAGGGTCCCGATAGTTGCAACCATGTCTAAGATAACTCACGGGTAGCTAATCATAAAACAGTGAATACTATTCACGATTTTGTGAATCAGCGTAGTACTAGATGTTTAAGTGCAGTGGAAATAATAAAGAAGAAATAAATGAAGGTGATATGAATTATACTTATCATATTATTGATATAGTTTTAATAAATATGAAACGAGAGTTAACTTTGTCAAGAGTGATTATAACAGTTTTGTTGGTAAATCAAGATCTAAAAGGACGAAAATGGTGTATAGTAATAAATTGACTTGAGAAGGAGGTATAGTAAAGTATAAGGAATCAGGTAAAAGATTTATAAGTACCGGAGTAATGATATGAATATTATATGAGCTATTATAGATATCACGTATACTAAATATTATTATATAGGTATATAGATTATATTTATTATAAGATATACTTATAATAGATTATATTATATATATAATAATTATTTAGATAAAAATAATCTAGGATATATTTCGGTAACAAATATATATTAGGTGATAAGAGAGGAGAAGATTGGTGACACGAAAGAGAGACCACGAGACTTTTTACCAAGCAGAGTTATTTAAAGTAAATGTTGAGAATAAGGTATGACAGACATAGATAACACAATGCGAGAAGATAGTACCAACATAAAACCCAATTTTGTTATAAAGAAAAATTCATATAAAAAATAATTTTTTTAAAGAGATAATTTATCTGTTACTCGTTTCTGGATCTATCTTCTCTACATTTCAACTTTTACCTTTTATTAAATATTTTCGATAACTGAAATAAATATTTCCAATTTCTTTTTTTTTCTTTGAAATGGAAACTAAATATATATATATAGTATAATATATATATATATAATTATATATATATATATATATATATATAGTAATAATATAATATTATATAATACTATATATATACTATAATATATAATATATATATATATATATATATATATATATGTATATAAATATATATGTATATATATATATATATATATACTATTTAGTATGACAATATCTACTATATACATACAGGTTATTATTTTTTACATAGTAAACTTAAAAAAATTTGTACAATATAATATATAAAAAATTTATAATCAATAAATTATTACAAAATACCTTTATAAGTCAAAATTATATGTGGTACTAGACTCAAGTATTGACGTATATCGTAAGATAATTTAATAATATTTATATAAAGAATTGTTACTAGATCTCATACACAGTCATTGAAGGGTAGCCTACTGAGTTCGAAAAAAACTAATTATTAGAAATACCTCATTGGCTTGTCGACTCTTGCCAGCGGGTAGGCAGAGTAGGCAACGCCTCCTTGCCTTACTCCTACAGCCCAAAAAATAATTAAAAGAAGTTCAAAGTAATATTAATACTATATTAATATATATTAGTATTAATGGATCGAATAAACCGCAACCTATAGAGCTATATATATACTAATACAATATATATATATAATCTATATATATTATATAGTTATATATAATTATATATATATATATATAGGTATATATATATATTATATATTATATGATTTCGTTCGAAGTCTTAACTTCAGATGCCGCGCATCAATTTCTTACCGCTCGATTCCTTTTATATAGCGATGGTGCCAATTGTTAATTCGTCGGAGTCCAAAAAAAATAGTTCCCTTATTCTCCAGGGCAAAGCGGCAACTTTGGGATGTGCCTAACGAGTCAGTATCAGGTCAATATTTTTTTTTTTGAAATAATCACATAACATCTTAAAGAAAATGGAGCACAGAAAATAATAATAATATTATAAATAACTAATTATAATTAATTTAACTAATTAACCTAATTAATTTTATGCTAACTTGATCAATTCTCTTATAGCCTCGAATTCGAGAATATTTGAGAGAGTATCCACTATTATTGACAATCAACGTTGAGGCGTCTGAATAAACACGCAGGTTTATCTCAAATTTGCTACAATTAAGTTTGAACACTCATGATCAGTTGCCAATTTATTCGTCTATCCGTAAACTATATGAAAAAGCGTGGAACGTATTTAGCTCTATGGTGACATCAATAATCACACACTTTTCACATTAGCGGTTATATAGCTCACATTTTGTGTGTTTTTTAACCAACCGAGCTGTTAGTTTGTAAATACGGGAATATTTTGAATAGTTTGGTGATCTATCACTAGTTTATTTTGAGAGAGAGGCTATATTACAATTTTTTTTCGTGAGAGTAGTGCTTTGTGAGTTCTCAAGGTATTGTAAATTAACAAAAGAGTAGAATAATAGTGCCAATTTTTTTAAGAGAGAAACGTATTCTAATTCTTTTCTCTTTAAGACTAGCACAAAGATTATGTACAAGATAGTACAAAATGAATAATACCTTCAATACTATTAAACCATAACTGACATAAAATATCTGTTATGAACAATTATCAGATATGATGATACATATATATAGAAAATATAGATGCGTAATTAAGAAAGTGTTTTTAGGATGAATTGCAAAATAATCAATAAAGAAAAAAAATGAAATATTATCTGAATCCTGAGATGATCGTAGTAGAGTTATACTCTTCTCAGCATGATGGATCATATGATATAAGTATATGAAACGAAACATAACTTTTCAAAATAAGTTAAAGATCTATAAGCACAAAGGATATTTGTTATACATTATGAATTGAATAGTCCACATGGTATTTAAGTAGTATTTATAGTATAATATCTATATATATACCAATAATATACGTAAACAATACTTTCAGCAGAGTACTGGAGTAATTTTAATAACGAGAAAAGAGATGAGATTAACAGGAGAAAATGCTTAGATTTGTTATTCCTTAAATCTAACTTTCCGCTTCTAAAATTCAATTACAAAGACGAAGTAAAGAAGCACCTTTTGTTGGATACTTTTCAGTTTCCACAGGGCGGAGGATGGGGAAATTAAAAAATTGGATGGGTGGGGCCAATTGTGCATGGGCTCGGTCACGCACACTGGTACCTATATTATTATTATACCTACTATTAAGTATATAACATATATAAAGAAATAAATAGCCTACCCTATATATACGACCCATATATATATATAGTATAATTTTTAAGAAATTTTCAAGGTTGATATAATATATATATATAAAATCGAGAGAGAACACATGTAAATAAAATTACTAATGAATACAATATAATGATATTAAAATCCAAGATAGGTATTATTAAAACAAGATTATATAATTAAAAATAAAAAGATAAACATTTAAGGGTGCGGAAAATGAAAATTAACATGGAAAGTTAAAATTTTATTTTTGTCAATTTTGAAACGAGGACTACTTTCACGCGGCGTAGCTAGGAAATTAATTTGATTGACAACTTATTTCTGTGTTATATATGTGTAATATGATATATATAATATATATATATATATAATATAATATATATATATTATTATATATATAATATAGTTAATATATATATATAGTATATATAATAGTATAATATATATATAAATATATATATATATATAATATAATATATATATATATTATAAAAAATAATTCAGTAGATAAACTAATAAATAATTTTCTATTTATATATAAATAATATAATTATATATATATATAATAGTATTATATATATATATAATTGTATATAATGTGACTATAATGTTTGACTGTATCACAATGTTCATATGCAATCCATTATGTGATATCCTTGAAGATATTTTTAATATTTAAAATTAATTTATTGCAGTTTATCATTTAATATCTCGAAATTAATGGTTTTAATGAAAAGAAATTGCAGAAAATGTCGGAAAGACTATAAATATATAAAGAATTTTAGACAAAAAAAGTTTTTCGGTGCCCTGTGTGTAAAAGAAACTATGAGACCCTCCGGAAGGCCCCCTGCTTTTTTGAAAAGTAAATAAAATAAAATAAGATATGTACACTTTTTTAAGAATTTTTGGATGTTTTTATTTTTCAGCAGATGTGTCAATACACGCAATACTCAGCAACAAGGAATGTAGGAAGGTATAAGGACACCTAGATGTGCCTAACGTTCGAAACGTAACCTAACCTGCTAACCTAACCTAAACTAACCTGTTAAAAAAAATATTTCTTTTCCGCACCTAGAACATGCTATTATAATGTATCAATAGAGGCTTACCTTCGACTATTTTTTTATCTGAATACTCCTTCCGTGAAAATTCCGTTAAGTAACTTTGTTCCTATATATATATCAGTGTAATATATAATATAATATATATATATATATAATATATATAATATATATATTATATAGTATACTATAATATATGATATATATATATTATATATAATAATAAACGTCGTATTATTATAATTATATAATAGTGAAGTATTCATACGTGGTAAGAACCGGTATTGGTGATTATAGATGCTATATTTTCAGAAAAATTTCCAAGTCAAAAAAATTTCTAAGTTCAGAAAAGCTAAGTTAAGTTAAGTTTGTTAAAATGAAAATTCTTGTTGGTGGCAAGCTTCTGGAATTATGCAGAAGCTTGCACTAAACAATTTTCTTAAAAAATAATAACTTAACCATTTAACTTTTCTGAACTTAGAAAATTTGTTCAGAAAAATATTTAGATCAAAATACTGGAGTTTTACCATAATATATATAAATATTATATATATATATATATATATATATATATATTATAATATATATATATATATAATATATATATATATATATATATAATTATATAGTAATATATAATTTATTTATTTAGAGTGTGCGTTTATCTGTATATATTAATTTTAATACTTTTACTGATAAAGCTATGAACTTAAATAATGACATTATAGGTTCTTTATTCGAGAATTCTCCGTAACAAGGACATTCTGAAGAGGAAAAAAGACTAATTTTGCGAAAAGGGAGAAACAACTCAAACTGAGACCCATATACACATATTTGAAAAAAGTTACTAGAAGCCTTCAATCGACATAGGTACGAAAGATGTCTGTGCTTTGTGGGTAGTGGTAGCAAAAAATCGTTTATTTTGCTGGCCATGTACTCTTATAGGAACAATGGAAAAATGTATGGTGTAAAGAAGGATATAACGACAGGAAAAATATGTCTATTGCCTTGGATAGACACACTAGTTCGAGAGATCACATTCAAAATGAAATTTCTCTTAAAGTATTAAGTAAAGAAGTCCTTGACCGTTTTGGAACAAATAAACAAGCAAGCAAAAATATCAAGAAAGGAATTTAATGAAAGAGTTGCTAAGAATAGACAGATATTCAACGTACTTATTGATCTTACTTGTCTGCTGGCTAAACAAGAGTTATCTTTCCGTGGACATGATGAATCTAA
The DNA here is from genome assembly GCA_015478945.1 of Trachelipus rathkii. Classification (NCBI taxonomy): domain Eukaryota; kingdom Metazoa; phylum Arthropoda; class Malacostraca; order Isopoda; family Trachelipodidae; genus Trachelipus; species Trachelipus rathkii. Next base: position 5,690 of record JABUQX010126076.1, read on the forward strand.
AGATTCGTACAACCAAGGGAATTTTAAAGAGTTTTTCTTTGTGATGATGAAAAATAATGAAGAATTGAAAAATCATTGGGAAAGGATGGATGGATTTACTGGTCGGTCAAAAACTATTCAGAACGACATTATCGAGTGCATAGCTACGGAAATAAAGGAAACCATTTGCAACATAATACGTGACTCACCCTTTTTTTTCTATCCAGGTCGATGAAACGACAGATAAGTCTGAATTAACTCAGTGTTCTTTAATTTGTCGTTGTGTTGATCTTTCACGTAAAATAAAAGAGCATTTTTTAGGCTTTTACGACATAGGTAAAGACCGTAGTGCAGTAATATGCCAAAAACTTGTAGAAATATTAGAACCCTTTGACTTTAAAAATAAGCTCGTTGCACAAACATATGATGGAGCCAGTGTAATGTCTTCTGAGCTAAATGGGCTTCAGGCAAAAATTCGTAGTTAAGCCCCTCAAGCACTTTTTACCCATTGTTTGGCACATCGCTTGAACCTTGTCCTACAGCACAGCTGTCGCAATGTATCAGCCATTAATATTTTCTTTGCGACTTTACAAAGAATACCTTCTTTTTTTCATAAGTCAGCCAAACGAACTGGCAGTTTTTAAGACCGGTATAGTGAATAAAAAGAATACCAACGCACAAGTGAAGTGAAGGTGGAATTCCAAATTCTAAAATTCGTAATTTCTATTTTCAAAGAAAGAACAGGGCTGATTGAAAGTGTTTGAAGACTTATGAAAAACTGAAGTACGTAATAGCAATAAATCTAGCAAGCATAGAGGCTTTCCAAGTAATAATTGGTGGTGAATTTGACTTTGTTTTCCTATTTACTTATCTCAATGTGACATATTTCTGAAAACTGAAAATTTTCCAGTATATCCTTCAGAAAAAATCAATAGATATTCAGATGTGCATTGCTAATATATCCATTCATTTGTGAAAGAGCTCTACATGACATGCGAAATGATGATATTTTCCCTAAGTTATAATGAAAGAAAGCCTGAGATGAAACTGGAAAAGGGTCCCAGTACTATAGAAATAAAGAAGTAGAAAATGATTCTTCTGTGTCTTGTCATTATACAAGATGAATTATTATTCGTTTTGCGAAATATTACTACTCAAAATAAAAGTTTAGTATCTTTAACAGGTCTATAAAAGATTTTGCGAACTTGCAGAATTCCCAGTCACGTTTGCAAAATTTCAAAAATATTTCCCCAACGATTCTCTGAAGTCGTTATGGTCATTAACGGAAAACTATTTTAAGCAAAATATTTCTTCGACAACGAGTTGTATACTAGTCCTATGCAGAAGAAAAACAGCAAAACTTTTTCGAGCAAGTAAAGGAATGTATACTCAATTTTTGAAACAATATTGTGGAGAATGACATATGTAGAACACTACAGCAAACCTTTAGATTTTTTAGTCTCATTGGTACCATTCCAGCAACTACAGCCTCAGTAGAAGGAAGTTTTTCATGCTTAAATCCCTTATACCAATAGGAACCTAAATAGTAAATACCATAGGACAGGAACGCCTTTCATTCTTGTCTGTACTTTAAATTGAAAAAAGGGCTCTTCCGAAGAAACCAAATAACTCATCATGTCATAAAAAAGAAAGTAGAAAGATTTGCTGCAGCGTTGTGGGAAGCAAAATTGATGTACATTAAAACTCGACTTAAGGATAAATACACTAATATATATTATATTATATATATATATATATTAATTTATAATATTATATGAGGTATATACTTTTTATATATATGATTATAATATATTATAATTTATATTATATTATATAAGTATAATATATATTATTTATATACGGAAGTACAAGTGGATACTTAGGACATGAATGTCTGAATAGATATGTATATCAAATATATATTAATAATATATATTAATATATTAATATAAATTTATTATAAATTAATATATATTTATATAAGTATATATAATATTATAGTAAAGTATATATATTAATTGATTATATATATATATTAATATATATAATAAATATATAGTTATATTATTAATTACAGTAATTAAAGTACTATTATATATATATAATATACTATATAATAGTATAATATATTTATATATTTAGTATTATATATATACTATAGCTATAGTATTGCATTTGCCAATATAACCGACTCAAGAATATTTGACCACGGAGCCGCCACTGATATAATAATATATAATTAACTTAATTTGATGAGTTTATTATATAATCATATATTTATTTGAATTATATATATAATATATATCCTTAATATATATTAGTATATTAAATATATAATTTTTAATATATAATATATAATATATATATATATGTATATTATATATTATATTTACTTCAAATATATATATATAATATATCAAGTATACTATATATATTACTTAATGAATATATATTATTATATATTATATAATATTAATTGTATATATTTATATTATATTAGTTTATTTCATATATATTTTATATATTAATTATTTATATATATATATATATATAAATATAAAGATGTAAATATATATATATATAAATACGTATATATCTATATATAATATTTTGAATTTGCCTATCTCAAGAATTTTTACCACGAGCCGATCCACTAATTATATCCGCTATATTAATAATTACTTAATATATTAATATATTAATTATTATATATATATATATTTAATTATATATATATATATATATCATAACTATATATATTAATATATTAATATATTAATATTATAATTACATTAATAGTATTATAGTATATAATATTAATAATATAATAATATATATTATATTATATATACGTCAATGGTTATATTACTACAATTAATTGTTATCAATCCGTATAATAAGTTAACGTATACAAACTATTTCTATTTACCATTTATATAACTTATATCTATCAGAAGCTAAATTCATTTTATACTTATATATCTTTTTTTCATATAGCCTATCGGATAATGAGTCCTCTAAAAATTATACTGTTGTACAGTTATAAAAAAAAAGCTTAATTAACTACTATTTCATTCAATAATCAATTACAAAATGCTAGTACAATAAGTAATGTAACTATAATATAGTCTAAGTGTCACCTTATATATAATGATGATATTTACGATGAGCATGATATACTTTTTAATATATGTAGGTCGATTAATTAATGATCACTTGAATAAAACTCCTCCTTTACACTACATCGAAGGCTGTAGGCCATGCCTGGAGATGCTAGCCATAGCCAATGAGACCCATAATTTAAACACTAAGACACGGAGTCTGCTCTACTGCTGTAGTGTTCGAGAGCACCCTAACTGAACCTACAATTCCTACCACACGAACATATACTTAGTATTCAATGAGTATCTACATCTTTCTCCGAAAAGTTTGCTTGGGTTTTCATTCTGCATAGACTATTCAACTCGTTGTTCGAACGAATATTTTTGACCTTAAATAGATTTCAGACAGCGATATAGTATGTAGCACAATGTAACGACACTGTAACATGAGGCAGAGGAATGAGATACCGCCTGCGAATGGAGGGAAAATATTATTAGTATGTACTGGAAATGTTTGACAAGACTGAGAGCCAGGGAAATCGTGCAGGTATCGGAGGAGAATTTTAGAGAAACCGCGACATAGGAGTAGGGTGGAAAATCGCGAAGACTATGTTATTGAGTAGAAGTAAAGTCAGAAGTATAGATGCAGATGAGAGAGAGAGACAGCGAGAAAGATAGAGAAGTAGCAGAGAGAGAGAGTAGGAGTATGACGCGATAGTAAGAGCTCCTATATAAAGTAGAAACAAGACAGCACACAGGAAGACATTGCAATTTTCTAACTTATTATATACCCCGGACTAATGAGCACGAACAAGCAGTGGGACACCTAATCACAGTACCTTCGAATCTCCAAGAGAGCCAGTATAACTTTTCCATATATGAGCACTTGGGAAACACATATATCATTTTCGCAATGTATGCAGAAGAGCTCGAAGAGAGTATGCAACAAAATGGGAAGATAGATAGTAGCAGATAGCGACAATGCATGAATATCTAATGTGAGAGTATGTTTAGCACGTAGAGGAAGGACGTATATATAGACAGAGTATGTCAAGAGTGTATTCAGAAATATGGTAAGATGTGAGGAAGAGATAAAAGTGAATATAGAGGAAGAAGACAGAGAGGAGCCAAAGACAAATGCAACTACACCAAGAGTAACAGTACTATTCGTATGAACACGAAGCCATCCTGGCTTGCGTAAGATTGTTTTGGCACTATACGATATTTCAGTTTCCATAAGTTCACTTCACCACTTCAATCAAGAGACAGCCCGTGGTTTATCAGCAGTCATTGTCTTTGAAAACACTAAGAAGATTTACGTATTTAGGACATTATTGGAAATTCTCCAGCTCAGAGTTACCACCACATGTGTGACGTTATGGGAAATGTCCAGAGAGAGAGAGCTTACGAGAATGTAAACTTCAGATATACGGAGGGGATCTAAGAAGCCATAGCAGATGGTAGCAGGTAAGAGTATGAGCCTATGAAAGAGAGCTAGAGGAGAAGAAGAGAGAAAAGAAAAGAGAGGAAGGGTAAGATGTAGAGAAGCTAGGAGAAAGAGGAGAGTCGGACGAAAGAAGAAAGTCACATTAGAACTAAGGGACCATGATACGATGACAACATGTACGCGACAACGCGTATCAGTACCTAGTACGGAACAGGTTCCAAGCGAATGTGTCCCATACAATAGCCAGCGTACACAAGACAAGTGCTATGAAGGAGGGCTAAACATACGAATTTATTCGAGTCTGAAGTCCACACATTTTGCCCTTAGCGTCACAAGCAACCAGAACATTACAAAGAGCATGGGTCACGAAGCAATAAGTAGGATTATGTGAGAGACAACAGGAGAGCATAGATCTTTATAGAAAGGATGCACGAAGAGGGGATTCGTAAGAAATAAGATGTCCAACGAACGTTTTGAAGCAATATCGTGCCTGAGTTGAACACCTGAGTAGGAGGAGACGCAAGAGCTAGATGATCAGGAGAAAAGCACGTAAAGAAGAAATAGTATTTATTTTGCTCTCTTCTTTATGCCTTCTTACTGTACATTCGAAAAGGTGATCAATAAATCCGACAATTATTGTTTTTAATAAAGGCCTACTTGCGGGCACGTTCTTCAACCCCAATATTTTATTACTTCTCATGTAAAATATATTAATCTGTTCCCTTCAGTTTTCCATGATATCACATAGACATAAATGAAAATAAAAAAGTGGTGTTCATAATCCACGGCGTATTATGTTGCAAATGGTTTTCTTCATCTCCATAGCTAATGCACTCGATAATCGTCTCGCAATCTGCGGACAATCCAAGTCTTCATTATGCATGTGATACTTTTGAGCAATCCATACGTAATTACTATCCATCTTTAATCATTTGAAACCCATCCGTTGTCCCAATATCGTGTTTTGTTCTAATTCTTCATTATTTTTTCATCATCTTCTCAAGAAGAAACACATTCTCATTTACACTAGACCTTGCAACACCTCTTGGTGCCTTTTAGTAAACGAGAAACTATTATTCAGACCTTGATTCTATACAATATGAGTTCTCTTACTCCAGAAAATGGTATTTACACATTACTGTTTTCTTTGAGGGAAGTCCACGCCTAATGCACCCTAGAGTTAAGAGTTCGAAATAAAAGTACGTTTCAGAAAACTATCCTCCACAGGAAGTGCTTCCACCATTAGAGATTCTGGTAACTGCAGATTACCATACTTCATATCAAAATTTATATAACTCTCAATTCATATGTCTTGTAGGAAACATTCATATCTTTCTTTAGTCTTTGCATCCAGGATTTAGCTTAGTTGTTCCAAATGAAACAGGGTGCTTGATAATTGGAGAGAAAGCTACATTATATAAAATTGTATAGTTAGTAGTGTAATCTTAAGAAGGCTTCCATACGAACTTCTCTACAAAGTTTAGCTTTTGCCGGACTGCGTGGCACCATTAATAGAAAAACGTAGCAAATGTGTCTATGCTAACCGGGTTGAAATCTGGGTCAGGGACAATATCAGATCGACAAAAGTAGAAATTAGTTAAGCAGTCTCGTTGATTGTGAGAACTCGCACTATGTACACGAAATTTTCAATGTAAACAGAACCAATAGTTGGCCACTTTTTTTTTTTACCTTAGTAAATCGCAATTATAAAGAGTACATAGAGACCAGAAAAAAATAGAACGAGTAGTTTTTTTCTATGTTAAGAAAAGTAGCACTACCTTTCGTTACGATAAAGACAGCCCGAGAGAAAAATAAATATCTATAAGATAATGGTCTGGTCACCATGCCTACGCATTTGTGATCCACGAAGCAAAAAAAAGGGGGATTGGGAGAAGGTCTGGTTACTGGCCATTTTATTATAATCAAAGTTATGTATTATTATATTATCCGTTTATTAAAGTTAATTCTTTATTATGGATATTAATAAGTTTCCATTTTTATATATATTTACTGTCAGAGTAATAATAAGATTCTATTATAATAAGTTTAATGTTTATTTATTTATAGTTTCAGTTTTATATAATATAGTATATCATAAGTTATTATTTATATATTTAAAGTAAAGTTACTATAATACGGTACTCACCTTATAATTATATAATGATCTATTATAATATATTTATAGTATATTTATAAATATATATATATATATATTATATAATAATAGTATATACTATATCATATATATACTACTATATAATCATATATATCTATGTTAATTATATTAATAGTATATATATATATATAATATTATAATATTATTCTTAATATATTAATATTAATATCTAATATAGTTAATATAATTATATATATTATATTCATAATATATATAGTAATTATTATATTATATATATATTAATTACTATTATGGGTATAAACCTCCAAGTAATTTGATTCTGATATTTTCGTGATACTATAATTTTATTATAAGTTCCATTAATAATAATGTACTATATATATAAAGTTATGTTATTTAATAAGTTATTAATATTTACTTAAGATACTTTAAGCTTAATAAAATTGGTATTATTATTGAAATGAGGCAAGGCATTCATAGTAGCCAATAAATTCAAGAAGCTTTAACCACCTATACGTAAAATATAGAATATTAGTTATACTATTATCAATAAATAATGAACTTATATTATTTATACCTTATAATCACTTTATAAGGCATTTTATTTATCCGCCTATTTGCAATTTTATTTTTGTATCTATTGTATAATCCTTAAATATTTTATATTTTATTTGAATACTCATATATTCGTATACTCACATATGTAGATTTATATAATTACCCTAATTTTATTATATTCTATTATTATAATATTAATCAATATATTAATTAATTAATTATATTAACTATATATTATATATAATATAGTATATTTATATTATATAAGTAGTATTACTTTTATTAAATATATCAATTAAATATAATATTAATATATATATATATTATATAATTATATTAAAAATTATATAATATCTAATATTATATATTATATCAGATATATTATTATATATACTTATATATATATATATATTATATTTAATATATTATAATATATGATAATAATAAGTATATAGGTAATATAGATAGGATTATTAAACTTATAACTAGAGAGACTCGGAACGGGAGAATCAGATAATATAAAAATATCGAAGGTATCCTCTATAATGTATACAGCTAATAATTAAGATTATGTTCTTAAGGTGACGACAATAATGAAGTTATATATTTAGTATTTAAAGTGATTAAGTATTTAAGGTATAGGTATATTAGGTCAGGTATTATCTGATTATCGATTTATCTGAACTGTTGTATATGGCATGCACTATATAGTGTCTATATCAGATATCTACTACATTCCTATGTATGCCTTAGTCAAGATAGAGTAATTTATCATTATTATATTGACTATAAATCATATATATATATATATATAACATGTTGAAATATAAGGTCATATTATAGACCCACAGAGGAAAGATATTGTAAATATTTATCATTAATATCTTTATTTATGTTATATAATATTTTTAATTAAAAAATTTCATAAAAGATGAGGAGCTTTCAGTAGATTAAAGGTTCATCTATATAAGGTTATTACTCTTTTTAAATACATACTAGTATCACGGGCTAATCCAGACTTCATCTATCCACTTACCCTCCACTACTTATACATTATATATATACGCATTTTAATATTATATTAAGCACTCTCAAAACTTACTCGAATGTGTTATATATTCTTAAGTATATATTCTTATTTATTCATATTTATTATTTTCATTTATAACCCAATTATTGTAACTCGTAATAAACATCGGTAAATTCGAGATTTTCACCGATCACACTCACTCTCTATACGATTAATAATTAATATTATATCAATTATTCAAAGTAGTGGTATTATCGATGGTATAATGAGCTTATCTATATAAATGTAAGTTATTATAGACTATATCCTATATATACTCATTATTATATTTAATATATATATAAAATATACTAGTACTAACTACCATTATAATATATATATTATAACATTATTACTATATAATATCTATAATTAATATATATTATAATATATAATATATAATTATATTAATAATATTATAATATTTATTATTTATATAATATAGTTATTAATTAATAAATATAACTAAGTATACATATATATGCATATATATATATATTATTTATATATATTATATATATCTATATAATATTAATATATTTAAGTATTATATCGTATAATATATATAATATATAGATTATATATAATATATATATTATAATATATATAATATATATATTATATATATATATATATATTTATATAATTATAATTATATATAATGGTATATATATCATAATTAATTACTATAAGAATAAACACCTTTGTATCTCCCACCGCTCCCCTCCTACGACAAGCGGGCAACTTTGAGATACTGTTCCACCTCAGCAGGCCAGACCCAGATATGATGGATCAAATTAATTATGTCAAAGGAAGTACATCGAAGTTGCTTCTGATTTAGTCACGTTTCTAAGTCAGAGCAGGTCTATATATTAATAAGAATTAGTTGGTATGTTGTCATATTATCAGACAGGCATAAACTTTATTTAAATCAGTAAGTAGGGGATATTACATTATAATGTAGGAAAATTTAAAATTTTAAATTAAATTCCTTCATTATAAATGACAAAGTTATTACATTTTAGCCAGAGAGAAAAGCGAAGCGAGGACATTATATATATGCTAAATACAACTTGTTAGTTTCCGAAGAGCCGCGGCCGATAGAAGAAGGTAAGATGTTCCGCTTATTAAGAAGGTTGGGAGGCTACTAAAAGAGAGTGTTGTTATTTGATATTTTTCCATTTGGAGTTATAAGGTCTTTATTAGGATATTACGGAGATCATGTCTTATTGGATTAATTGCACGCCTACCGCCCGCATTAAATGAATGTGTTTTTTTATTGTTAATTTTATAAACTTGGTGATTGATGATGCAAGATTACTTGGGGTGGTGAAACAATAGGGGTTGGTGAGAGGAGGGGTTTAAATGGGTCTCGGGGGGTTAAATACAACGTTAATGAATCTATTTGTTATGGTCAATGTATTTTTTATTATATTTTATTTATTTTAGCTGCAAGGAGTTTGTGTAGTTAAGGGGTAATATATAAGGGTATGTAAGGGGTAAGATTTAATTATTGAGAGTGATCTTAAACTGTAACAATTGAACTATATCATGTCTATGATGGGCTTTTTTTCTATAATAAAGAAAGAATTTAATATTGTAGAATAAGATAGAACGATTGATGTGTTTAATAGCAGCAGGCGAAGCAACTACTTAACTTATTATTATAATATAATTTGTTATTATGATATTAATTTACGTAATTTATTAAATTTAATATTATAGTAGTATTTTATTATTTTTATTATTATATTATTACTATTATTATAAATTATTATTTATTATTATTATATTATTATTATTATTTATTATATTATTATTAATTATTATAATATTTATTATATATAAATTATTATTATTTAATTATATTATTAATATATGTTATATTTTATTATAATATTATTAATTATTATTATTTATTTAATTTTTTTAATTTATTATTGATTATTATCATTTATTTATTTAATTATTATATATTTTATTATTATTATTTATTTTATTATTATTATTTTTATTATTATTAATTTATTATTTAATGATTAATTATTTGACTTAAGTCTGTCAGATATAATTTGATTTATAATATTAATTTAATTGATTTATTTGTTCAACATTATATAATATGGGTAAATCTCATTTATTTATTCTTAATAAATATAATTATTTTATTAGATTTGTATATTAATCTATTTAAAGGTTACAATAATATTAATACTTACGAAAATTAAAATAATTTTAAGTTAATTATTTATATTTTATCTAATAAACATTAAAATGTATAATAATACTGTATACATTTTGATCCTTCTTATATTATCTTTAAATCATTTTTTATACCCCAAATATATATATAGGTATTTTACAATTGACTTCTCGTTCTAATGTCCTTCGTTCGTTTTTATAAACTACATAAATAACCAAATATAATCAGTAAATAAAAATTATAATATTATATGCATAGAGGGTATAAGTTATTATTCATCCATAATTAAAGTAATAAAATTATATAACTATTATTGTTTTGAGTCTCGCTTATTATAATAACGAAATATATTTATGTGCTATAATATATATATTTTTGAATATACTGTAAGTCAACGGACATAAACTTAATTAATTATTGTATATTAGACCTATATATTTTAGTAAGTCAATACGATGTATTTATTTAGTACGATATATCATAGTTACTTCACGTTTGAGTATATATTCAAGTATTTTAAGTTATAATACACACATACATTATTTATATATATAAATTAAAGTCTGATTAATAGATAAGATTAGTATCATAACAGTATATATATAGCTAATATTTTTATGTGTATGAATCATAATATAGTTATTATAATAATATATTATTTATATCTATTATTTAATATTATAATTATTAGTATAATTATATAATATAATATATAAATATATTAATTAATATTATATTATATTATCTTTATGCTAATGCAATATTATTAATAATATATGTATAAATTTAATATTTAAAATATAAATAATAAAATTAGTAACTTACTGTATTTTCTTGATACAGGTATATCACATATCATAAAATTACTCACAATAAATTATTTGATACTAGGAAGAATAAGTGATATATTTTATTTATTTTTTTTGAACTTATGAGCGATTTTTTTATTATTGTAGCCACTAGTTCTATAGATATCCCATTTACCATAATATACTAGTATATATCGGAAGTTGCTAACTTATGGGCTTATGAGGGATTATATTTTTTTATAAACTATGAGATATTTTTAATTTACTTACGTTATTTAATTATTATATAATTTTATATCTTAATAATATAATGCAATCACTATATTATCTATATATATTATATTATATATATTTATTAATATATAATTTATATTATTATATTATATAATTAATTTATATTATATCATATTATTTATATATATTAATTATATATCATTACTAATATTTTAATTTATCTTATACATATTTATATTATCTATTAATATAATTAATATATTATATTACTTTTATAGTCTTTTATATATTTATTTTATCGTTGTATATACTATTCAGGCCAGTAGGCCGTTGTATACTTAAACTACTTAGCTATATATATCCCCTATAATACCGCCCACTCATTAGATATTAATAATAATATATATATTAATTATATTATATATATACATTAATTATTAATATATATATATATCTCTATATATACTAATATACTATATATAATATATAGTTATATTAATATATATAACTATATATAATATATATCTATTAACATATATATATAATATATTAATACTAATATATATATATATATATATATATCTTTCACTAAAAAGAATTATCTTTTGGCTTACTACAATCAAGACTGTAGTGCAAGATTTTATGACGTCTCAGCTTATGTCGCTGAAGAGATAATTAGTACATTTCGGTCTACGCGAAAACTTTACTTGTCCAAAAATGAGAAAGTATGAAACTGTTCCCACCATATATAATAATTATATATATATAATATACTATATACTATATATATAATATATATTATATATTAATATATTTAATATATATATATATATATTTATTATATATATATATATACTATATATAATACCAGAATTTTTTTTTTTATATCAAATCCATATTTCTATCACTCATTGGTCCACTCATGAATTATTATTTCGCAAATTAATTTTAGTTTGACCTGATATTATTTTTTGAAAACCCTTGTGAAATTGCTAATGATATTTTTTTAAAATTAATATTTATCTTTTACATAACTTCTGAATTTAATATTAATTAATAACTGACAATTGAAGTGAACTATATTATAGCGTGGAAAATATTGATACTCGGTCGTATGATTTAATTTTCAGTAAACTACTTCATATAATGTTTTATAACTTTATCTCTCAATATGAAAATATTTTTCACGATTATTGTAATAAAAATACCATTTCATTTACTCAGTGATTATTTAAAAAATACGTTCATTTAATTATTAATTATATATTTCATTTTGTATTTTGTAGCACCTTTAATTTTGACTCTTTAGTTACATCAGTTAACTGTTATATATAAGAAAAAAATTAAAATTTTATATTATAGATTTTCTTATCAATAATTTATCTTTTTGAAATTTCGCTTTATCATTTTAAAGTTAATTTTTCTTCAGAGGTTCATGGAGTTAAAGCTTATCATCTATATTGCTGTAACTTAAGTTTTAGCGTGGCAACTCCGGTGCGTAATCACCAATATGTCGCTTTATTAATATTATACTTATAATATAGTATATACTTATTTATATTTATATAGGTAATTATACGTAATAATAATAATATATGATTTCATATATTATATATATTATATATATTATATATAGTATATATTATAGTATTTATAATTCTATATATATTATTTATATTAATATAATATGTACTAGTTATTATTTTTATTATATGTATTATATATTATTATAATTATATTGTTAATATAATATTATTATTGGTATTTATTATATTTCAATTTTTTAGTCGAAATATAAATATAATTCTATAGTACTCCCAACTGGGACTTAAGAAGTTGCAGTGTCCAAAAGTGAGAGTCCACGTCTGCTCCTCTAACTGGAGATCGTTCTTCTGCCGTTTCATACAAGATTGACAACTTTAGCTCTATTCTGACATCATGAAAGTACTGCACAGATGAGAATTAATTTTTTAATCTTCCTTTTATGACATTTTGAGTAAACTTGCTCATTTCGTTTTGATGATTTGCATCGCTTAATTTTATGACACCGGTTTTTTTTGATAGGACGTTCCAAATTTTTTTGTACCTTATTTTTCTAGTTAATTTAATTATTTTTCTCTTTTTTTGATATATCCTATATATTTTATCTATTATTATTTATATTTCATGTAATGTGTAAAAACATAATGAGACGTCCGGCATTAATGTGATATCGGCCTTGGATATATTATCTATAAATTAATAATTATTCTAGTTGATTATAATTTATATTATAAAGTGTACTATTACTACTATATATATATGAGTATCATATTAATACTATATTTTACTAGTAATATATATTATAACTATATATTATAATTTCAGGGACTACTATATATATATTCTATACTATTAGTATTACTATATATAGTTTCTCATATAGTCAAACTATAACGACACCTCCATAAAAAAAGACTGGGAGTTGTAATAATAATATATTTCCATTATATTTATATTTATTTTATAATATATCATTAGCTTTTTATTAATTATTATTTACTATTAATACAAGAGTGAGATATTATAATATAACAGTAGTAATATACATAAATCCTATATAGCAGACCTATATAAATATACTTAATTGATAATGTTATATAAGTATTTTTTATTATATAATAATTTATATATCAGTTATAATATCTTTTACGTTTGTACTATTTAATATTATATATATGATTTATTGAGCTTAAGTACATACATTATATCTACTTATTACAAATAAATATTTATGATTATCACCTTAAAGGTAAATATGGCATCTTATTAGTATATTATTTTTTATTTAATAACGTATATTTAGTTACAAATTATTGTATTATATATAAGAATACTAATTAAATAAGTATGGATCTCTTATTTTTGTTAAAGTTGACGTCAAAGTATGACCCCGAAAGTGGTAAAATAAAAAGACATCATTGGAAGACGACTCGACCTATTTAATATCAATTATAAAGTCCGGAAAGACCTTAGTTCTATAGAAATATAGATAAACAAATAAAATAAAGTAAAAAACGAGAGAGTAAAATCTAGAGTCTTCATATATCATTTAGCGGAGCGTGTATGACTGACAAAAAAAGAGAAAACTATTGTCTTTTTTTTTTCTTTTGTTTTTTGTATTATTTTTTTCTTCCCATCTGGTGGCCATATTTTTTTGTTTTTTTTTGTGTTGTATTTTTGGAGTTTGCCAGGGTTTTTAATAATCTTTATTTTCTAGGAAATGTGGAAACTTAGTTGCACATAATATAATAACACATAAAATAAATTAATTAATTTTATACTTCTCATGTGTTGTTTCTTACGGTTTACCATCAGGGTTGATTGATATAAAACATCACTTTTTTTTGGCTCGAGCTAAACAGAAAAAATTGTACAACCAATCCATCACCTCTATTACGGCATATTTATATATTATAATATAAAATATTATAGAAGGGGCTCCCATAGACTCCACGATACTACCAATTAATATATATTAAGACGAGCTAGCCATATGTATATTATTTAGTGTTTGTTAGATTATTAATGTATCCATCTCTATTACTAAAATTATAATAGTATTCATTAGCAATATTATAAATGATTATTATATCTATATCTTATTTTATAATATTTATGATAATGATCTTAGTGTTATATGAGTATAGTCGTTTGATATATATATGTATTAGTATCTATTACTTGCCTGTATATCTATATTCATCTATCTATATACTTCATTTCATATATAACTTGCCACTATTCTGCTATTTCACTTATATATATATACTATCTTCTACTACTCATTATCACTCTATCACTTATTCTTATCTTCTCATATATCATTACTAATACTTCTCTCATTCTACTCTCTTTCTATATATATCTCTTCTGCTCTTATTTTTTTTTAACTACTTTTATTGTGTGTATTATTTACTTATTCATTACTACTAGTATTTAGGGTTGGTGATTTTTTAGTTTATATCATTTCTAATGGTCAAATTACTTTCAAAAGGTCAGAGGTATGTGTGGTTGTGACATAGTGTCCATCTGAGGTAACTGTGAAGAGAGTGCAATTTTTCTTTGGCATAAATCTGAAAATAAACTGGGTGAGGTGAGTATTAGCTTTAGACATTGATTGTTTTGGATGAAGTAAATGGTTTGGTATACGGTGATCAAAATAGTGGATGGTATATTTCCCACACTGGTCATGTTTTTGGGGTATCTGGGAGAACAATGTGAGTAATGGTAGGAATGCGTGATCTGATCTTCTGGTGAGGATGGAGTTATATGTGTGTAAATACCATCTACCTCTTCTTTAAGCATAAACCAGTAATTTCTCATTAAGCAGCCTTACTAAGTTGTCTGTTTTACGGTAAAGTACGTATCGGTTTACTTCGATCGTCTGATAAAGTATCTGAATTGATTTTGTTTGTTGTTGTGAATCGACTGACGACTTGCTGATTACGCCATTTGTGATGGGCCGATGTTAAACGTCTCGTGAGGGGGTTAGGTAATGTGAAGATATTCGAATCATCATAGTTTTGTGTTTTCTATTGGATATACATATGTAAGCTAGCTGGTCGGTGGGGATGGAAGAGGAGGTGAAACAGGACAGAAGTGGGTATATCATTTGGAGTGACTGCAATGTTAATCAGACAAGCGATGTATCACTGTGAGTACTCGTAATTATTCATAACTGCGCTTGGACTAAATATAACATCTATCTGTTTAACTAGTGTCGAGTCGATACTGTTTAAACACCCTGACTAAAATCTGGAAACAAAGAGAGGGGGAAGGCGGGTTGGACTAGGTAGTGCAAGAAAGAGTATGTGGATGTGCTAAAGTAGGAAGCAAGAATGTTAACAGTGAGTGGTGGAATGAAGAGGTGATGCAAGCGGTTAAAAGTTAAAAAGAAACGTAGTTGAATGTTCTAAAATCCAAAGATGAGATTTCAAAAAAAATTTTTGGAATTATAAAAGGAGGGAAAAAGGAACACTAAAAAATGCATACGTTACAGGAAAAAAGAGGTAAATGAACAGTTTGGAAGGAGGAAGAATATGGACTTACAAGGGAATAGGAAGCTCTTCTGTAAGGAAGCGCAAAAGGTTAAGAATAAAAATAAGGTGAATATGCTTAGAATAATGAAGATTGATGGTGCTTCCGAAACTGATGAAATGGATGATAGGAGAGTGTGGAGGGAGCACTTCGAATATCTGCATGATATTGGCAGTGATAAAGAGAAAATAGTGAATGTGTGTGGGCTTGATGGTGCAAGAAGGAATAGGTATTTTGGCTACGAGGTCATTAGGAAGGAGGATGTAATGAGTAGAGTGAGAAAGATGAAGAATGGTAAATCTACAGGTATAGATAAAATTACTGGTGAAATGATCAAGAACGGAGGCGAGATGGTGATTGATTAGATTTAGAAGTTGTGTAACAAAGCGTTTATGTAGGGTATAGTTCAAAGGGATTGGAGGAGAGCAGGAATAGTACCCTTATATAAAAGTAAGGGGATAAGGGTAAGTGTAAGAATTATAGGGGAATTAGTTTATTGAGTGTTGTAAAGAAGTTTTATTCTGGTATTTTAGTCGAAAGAGTGTGTCGAGGGACTGAGAGACTGATTGGTAAAAAACAAGGTGCATTTAGAAGTGGTAGAGGATGTGTGGATCAAATCTTTACATTGAAACAAATGATTGAGAAAACAGGAGAGAAGAAGTATAAATTGTATTTAGGTTTTATTGATTTGCAACAGATGTATGATAGGATTAATAGGGAAGCTCTATGGCAGGTATTAGTGATATATGGTGTTAGTCGTAGGCTTCTGAATGGAATCAAAAGTATGTACGACGATAATGACGAGTGTGTAAGAATAAAAGAAGTTGAAAGTGATTGGTTTAATATTAATAGCGGAGTGAAGCAAGGATGTGTTATGTATCTTTGGTTATTCAATTTGTTTATGGATAGGGTTATGAAAGAATTTGAGGTAGTGTGGCAGGGTTAGGTGTTAGAATGATAGAGAATTTAAAAGAGTGGAGGGTGCCTTACCTATTAGATGCGGATGATTTGGTTTTGTGTGGCGAATCTGAAGAGAGTTTGAGAGGATTGGTAGAGAGATTTGGCAGGGTCTGTAAAAGGAGAAGTTTAAAGCAAACGAAGATAAGAGTAAGGTTATGGTTGTGAGTGATGACAGTTGGATGGTGAGCAACTGAAACAAGTGTCAGAGTTTAAATATTTAGGATATATGTTGGATGAAAAGGAGACGAATGATACAGTGTTGTAGAAAAGTTGTGAATGGTAGGAAGGTGGCTGGAGAAATTAAATCCTTGGTGGATGTAAAGGACTAAGTCTTGAGTGCGCTAGGGTCTTACATGAGGGTATGTTGTTACATGTATTAATGTATAGTAGTGAAACTATGGTCTGGAATAGGATGTATAGAGCTAAAGCACAGTGTATTCAGGTGGACAATCTTAGGGCGTGGTAAACAGTGTAAGAAGAATTGATTAAATGAGGAATGAACGGAATGAACTTCAAATAATTCCATAAAGATGTTGCTAAGCACAGGTGACAATGGTGAGCCCATTTAGCTAAATTTTGCCAAATGGATTTCTACACTCCTTTGATCGGTAATATTTCTTCTTCCCATATTAAAAATTCCTGGGACTTTGTAAATAAGGTTAAACATCTTAATCTTAATAACAAAAAAAAATGATGAGTTTCGATGTGGTGTCATTGTTCACTAGTGTTCCTGTGAAGTTGACTTTTTCTTGGCTTAAAGACTTTTTATGTATTTCAGAATTTCAGTTGCTCATTGATATTGATGTGTTTTTAAAATTGATAGATTTTGCCTTTCACAAGCCCATTTTACCTTCAATAATGAACTTACACCCAAATTACAGGCTTACGCATGGGCTCACCAATGTCATCTGTGCTTAGCAACATCTTTATGGATTTATTTGAAGTAAAATTGTATTTAGTGCAGACATGTTGATGATATTTTTACAGTTATTCTTTCTAATAAAAATGTGGACCTGATTGTTAGTGAATTAAACGGGTGTGTCGCTGAAATAGATTTTACTTTGGAAATGGAAATTGATGATAAGTTTTCTTTTCTTGATATTCTTTTTAGGAGAACTGCGGATGGTCATATTGCATTTGATGTTTATAGTAAGGAGACACATGTGGATAATTATGTTCATTGGCTCTCTTGTCACTCTGATTTCGTAAAACACGGTGTTGTGAAGGGGTTCTTCTTAAGGGCTCTACGAATTTGCAGTCCACATTATCTAGATATGGAAATAAAATATGTTAAGAATGTTTTCAAAAATCTAGGTTACCCGGAATCCTTTATATATAAGGCTCTACATGCAGCAAAAAGGAAGTTTTATTTTTCACCTCTCACTGTTGAACTTTTTTTTTTAAATAAAAATGCTCCCATAAATTATAGTAATAATCGAAAATAAAAGAAGAATGAAAATAAAAGAACTTAGAAAAAAATCAAATTCATATTAAAGTTAAATAATAATAATAATAATAATAATAATAATAATAATAATAATAATAATAATAATAATAATAATAATGATAATAATATTAATAATAATAATAATAATAATAATAATAATAATAATCACACACACACACACACACACACACACATACACACACACACACAC
Organism: Trachelipus rathkii; assembly: GCA_015478945.1. Lineage (NCBI taxonomy): Eukaryota > Metazoa > Arthropoda > Malacostraca > Isopoda > Trachelipodidae > Trachelipus > Trachelipus rathkii. The sequence continues at coordinate 24,924 of JABUQX010126076.1, forward strand.
AATAATAATAATAATAATAATAATAATAATAATAATAATAATAATAATAATAATAATAATAATAATAATAATAATAATAATAATAATAATAATAATAATAATAATAATAATAATAATAATAATAATAATAATTGTTAATTTCTTAATAATGTCATAATTACTAGAAACATTTTATAATTTTATAAAAAATTTACCTATTAAATACATTAAATTCATAGATATATGCAAATAACGCTAATAATTTTTTAATAGAAATTACCACAATAAAGAAAATACTCGAAATTCGTTGTTTTTCTTATCGAAAATTTTTCTCCCCTATAAACGGAGTCATCACCTTATAATGTCATATATATATATATATATATATATATATATATATATATATATATATATATATATATATATATATATATATATATATATATATATATATATATTATATATATATATATATATATATATATATATATATATATATATATAAAGATAGATAGATAGATAGATAGATAGATAGATAGATAGATAGATAGATAGATAGATAGATAGATAGATAGATAGATAGATAGATAGATAGATAGATAGATAGATAGATAGATAGATAGATAGATAGATAGATAGATAGATAGATATTTATTTCTCAAAAAATTATAAAATATAGAAAAGTATGACAAATGACAATACATAAAATATATAACCTTGTAGACAATAGTAGAAAAATAAAAAAATAAAAAATAATTCAGTAAATCTTTGAGAAAGCCCATTGAAGATCAGATAGACCCTTCGGGCAAAAAATCACACTCAAGCAGCCTTAAATTAATACTCTTGCAAAGTAAGCTCTATAAATTTCTTCTTACAAGTGAATAGAGAAGGAGACAACTTTATTTCATCAGGTAGAGAATTCCAAACACAAATACAGGAATACAAAAAATTCAGTTTAACATTGTCAACTCTAGGAAATGGCAGTACAAAATCAGTGGTAGAGCGCAATTCATAGCTGGCATCATGCACCCGGAGCAACGGGAGTATTTCAGGAAAATAATGGCAATTTATTATTTTATATACAATTTCAACGAGTCTTAGCTTATAAACGTCACTTACTTTAAGTATACCAACATTCTTATAAATATCAGAAGTGTGAGCAACTTTAACATACTGAGCAAAAAGATCTCTAATTGTCTTATTCTGAATAACCTGTAATCGGTCTCTTCGCAATGAAGAAACTAAGTATCCCCCCCAAGACACAACAGCATAGAATAAGCTAAAATAAACAATACTATAATTCACATTTTTAGCAGTTTTCAGTGACAAAAACTTACCTATGAGAAAAATGACTTCAAGAAGTCGTGTGGAATTTGACATTACATAATTGACATGGTCATGAAATTTCAGACTCTCATCAATCACAACTCTAAGATATTTAAAAAAACTAACTTTCTCAATACTTTTTCCATTCACCTTCAAATCTAATGTTCTATCTGGCAAAGGTGTAAAAAGTATAAACTTTGTTTTTGCAGCATTAAGAGAGAGCCTGTTAAACTTACACCAATCAAGAAACAGTTCCAATTTCCGTTCCATGAAGAGAGCAAAAAGGGGCTTATTATCAAGTCTTTTAAGAAGTACAATATCATCTGCGTACATCACAAGACAAATGTCACTAAGAAGCAGATTCAGATCTTTAATATAAATATTAAAGAGAAGAGGCCCCAGACAGCTTCCCTGAGGCACACCAACATCAACCAGAACATCAGGGGAACTCTCACCGTTAATCTGAACAAATTGGGTCCTGTTGGTCAGGTAGGATCTTAAAAAGTCATGAGCAAGACCCCTAACACCATATCTATGAAGTTTATGAAGCAATATATCATGATTAACTGTGTCAAAGGCCTTACTCAAGTCACAGAAAACACCAGCAACATAGCACTTTCCAGAGAAAGCCTCAAGTGCCTTCATGCTTACCTTAATAATGGCCTGTACAGTATCACGGCCCTTAGAAAAACCAAATTGATTATTAGATATCAAATTGTTACCAGAAAAGTAGTTACTCAGTCTAACAAACAAAATCCTTTCAAACACTTTAGAAATAACAGAGAGAATTGATATGGGTCTAAAGTTACTCAGACAAAACCTACTTTCAGATTTAAATACCGGAACAACTCTTGCACGCTTCAGAGAGTCAGGAAAGACAGACAGGTATGAGACAGCAGTTGAACAGATCGCTCAGAAGGCCAGAAAACCACCACTTAGCCATCTTCAAAAATTTAACAGGGATGTCGTTAAGATTATTCTAATCCTTCAGGCACCCAATAACATCTGCCACCTCCTGTCGATTCGTTGGAGCCAAAAACAAAGGGTCACAGTGCACCGGAATATGATCTATATAAGAACGCATAGAAGGTCCCAAGTTTGCAGCAGTATCCCTTGAGAGAGAGTGAAAATACTGATTAAACAAATGACTAATAGTTTTTTCATCGTTAATAACATTATTACTCTGCTTTAGGACATATTTATTATCACACTTTTTTCGGCCCGATATCTCCTTATATAAGGACCAAGTTTTTCTAGAAGAGAGAGACCGAGAAAACTCACCTTTTTAATATTTACTCTCCATTTGATTTAAAAAACATTTAAGTAACCTGGAGTAAGCTTTAAAATACGTGTAAGTTATTTGACCGAGTTTTAATAAAATAAATAACATGTTTTTTATTAATACATTTACCCAAATTAGTATACAACCAAGGCAATTTTAGCCTCTTCAGGCCAGGACTGGCCAGGTCGGCTGGTCGGCGATTGCCGAGGGCCCCCGGCCTAATGGGGCCCCGGATAGGCCCCAAAAAATGGATAAAGTATTTTATAATTAGATACATTAGAGTATTTTGATTATATATTTCCCAGTAATCTTACGCGTTTACAATCAATATTAAGCATTTGCCAGTTGGTTTTTGTTTATGGTAACCTAACTAACTTCTTTGCCGCGACACTCACTCTACAGATAATCATGGTAATTTTCTCGAACTGGTCATGTTGGTTGCAAATTATGATGTGATTTTACAAAATCATGTCAAAAAGTGTATTGAAGACAGCAAAAACCACAGATTGAAATTAATGAACAAACGAAAAGCCACTGGAAATTTAAGTAAAAGACAGACTGGACGAGGCTCTTTGTTGACATTTTTGTCAAAAACCTTTATCAACAAGCTACTTAAAGTAATTTGTTCGATGGGCTGTGATATCATTTTGAAAGACCTTTATGATAACATAATATTCAGCGTGATGGTAAATAGTACTCAAGATGTAGTTGTTATGGACCAGTTGGCGATTTGCGTCCGCCATGTCTTTCAAGGAAAGATATATGAAAGACTTTTAGAAATAACAGTAGTCGATGATTCATCTGGATTGGCTTTGTAAGGAGTTATAAAATCAGAATTAGCCAAGTGTGGCATTGCAACATCAAATATTATTGCTTTTTCATTTGACGGAGCTAACAATATGAAAGGTTGTTATAACGTTCTACAAGCTCAGTTCAAAAAGGAAAATGAAGATCTTATTTACACTCACTGTATGGGACACGTGCTGAACTTGGTAGTAGCTGATTCAACAGTAACGTTGCTCCAAGCAGAAAACTTACTTGGATTTGGTGGAATAATCTGCTGGTTTCTAAGCTCGTCTTATAAAAGAATGGTCGTATGGGAGAGGGAAACAAAAAGAGAACATATTTCACATAAAAAATGCACAGCTTGCAAAAAATAGGAGCCACAAGGTGGTGGAGCAAACATAAAGCTCTTTCTTCAATTATCGAAGGGATTTTTAAGAAGTGAGAAAGTGTAAACGCAGAGCAACTATTTAATTTTATTACCGTTTAAAAGAAATATCAAATGAAGTTTTGACTGCAAATCTAAATTATAAAAGAAATTTAATCAGTCAATGGTCCAAATTAGAAAACCGTTTTATGTCTATTGTTTTATTAGGTTTACTTCTTGTTATATCTCCCATTTCAAAATATTTACAAAGTAAACCATTGACTATTCTACAGCCTTGAACTTGGTAGAGAAGCTGCTTCAACAAGTAGGAGATAAAAGGAGTGATAAATCCTTTCAGGCTCTGTATTCAAAAAACAAAATATTATGCAAATACAGTTAATAGCAAATTAGAAGATAACTGTATTGATGTAGAAGTAGAATTAGATTTCAAGGAAAAAAGAACTTCAAAGAAAAGGCATGTTTTTTTATTAATACATTTAATGAAGCTCTCCTGGAATCCAGACTAGCATTCAAACAAGTATTTTAGCCTCTTATTAGCTATAGTCTTCGTACGAATAGGAAAATACTTATTTAAAAAATACTAAAACCACTCCAACAATTCTGACGTTGCTTGAGTAGGGCAACAAGACAAAACAAACCCACTCGCCTCATTATCCATGTTAGCAAGAAAACGCTCTTTATTGTTAATTGAAAAATCTCTAAACCTAAAAAGATCAATCTTACAATCCACATTCAAACCAAACATAGATAATACCGGCAGATGATCAGCGACGGGAAGCTCAAACAAAAATGTCCGACTCTCATCTCGAAAATTGTACCATAAATGATCAAGCGCTGTCGTTAACTCCTTACGACGTGGATCAAAATAAGTAGGCAATGAAACCGCATTTACATAACCAAACGAACCAAGCAGAAGGCAAAATCTGTTGACGTCCCTTTCATTAGCATTCAAAACATTCAAATTTAAATCCCCAACGATAATACATTTGTCAAATTCTGATAAAAAATTAGAAAGATAATCTAAAAATAATTGCACATTCAGTGCTGGAGGACGATAAAGGCACAATACACTAATCACTCCCATCCCCCCCAATACTAAGTTTCAATGCCAAACTTTCACACGATGGAAATATATCCGTAAATTTCTCTATAATCGTAACATCCAAATTGCTCAAATAATAACAAGCCACTCCACCTCCTTGACTATTTCTATTAATAAAGTGAGATTTATATCCGGGAATGGAAAAGGTACTACAATTGTTGTTATTGAGCCAAGTTTCAGTAAGGACAACAATACTAACCCTAACATGCAAAGACAG
>JABUQX010126077.1:5000-11645 GCA_015478945.1 Trachelipus rathkii
TAAAGTATATTTTGCTGTTTTTTCTGCCTATGTAAAAATGAGATTGTCAAAATTTCAGTTCGATCAGATAACGTTAAGACCTGCCTCATCAGCCCCAGAGTATTAAAAAACAGCTATTTTTCTTAAGAAATGGGGTTCTTTCCGATATAAAATTAGAACGGCTTATTCTAGGAACCTTTTTTTTTCTTTTTTTTAGTTTTGTTTTGGCTTCAATTTTCACTCCAACAACTTGTTTGACAAACTTACAGATCGGAAGATATTTGGCTTTTTCGAGGACCGGTGCTGTTTCGGACAAGGAAAATCGACTTCCTCCCCCCCCCCCAAAAAAAGAGTGAAAATTCGCTTGAGTAGATAATTTGTTTTGCTTCTGTTTTTAATGTTTTTCTACTATCTTAGCCCTATTTATCACCAAAGAGTTCAAGTAAGATAGTTTTTAAAAAATAGATTTTAAACCAGGTAGGTGAAAGGAAGGAGTGAGATAGAGGGGGGGGGAGAAGAAAGAAAATATTGACATACGAACCATTTATTTATTATAATCAAATCACATTTAATTTAAAAGAGTGAACTTAATTATTACCAAAACAATCAAAACAATCTTCAGAAATAGCAAGTAGTAACATCAGTATAGATTTTGTCTAAATTAAATATTAATTATAAATTAATAATAATATATGAATTAATAATAGTAGGTAGGTAGATAGGTCGAATTACTAGGTATATTTATCATATTGAGTTGCTAGAATCAAGTAGGTGGTAGTGATTTTGAGAGAGTAGATTTCAATGTGTCTGGGAATAATTTTCGACATTCAGCAACTACTTGCAAAACATACTGCTTCTGTTCCTCATCTTTTGTTATGCTCGCATTGTAGTCTTCCATTAATTTGACACCCTTTTCGGTTGTGTCGACTACAACCATAAAGCGTTTGACAATCCCCTGTCCTTTCAAGAAATTCAGGTCTTCATTCCAAACATCAGAACCGGAATGTAAGAAATGAGTTGAAATGTTGAACCTTTTGAAGAAGTTGAATGTTAGTGGTGTAATAAAGTACTCGACTTCTTTGTCCAAAAAAGAATGAGCTTGTCTCAAAGCGATTTTGGCTTTAGCTATCCTATCGTCTGGAATGTTTTCTTCCCCAAGCTCAATAAGCTTGCTAAGCTCATCATCATCATCACTGTTTTTCTAAAAAGACAATAGGTTTGCAGCCATGTTTATTTTGATTTGTTTGTCTAAAGTTTTGTCAAAAAAAGAGAAGGCAACTTGCTCTGGGTTCAAATATCACAAACGATTTATGTTTAGACAATGCCACCTTTGACAATCCCCTATCCTTTCAAGAAATCCAGGTCTTCATTCCAAACATCAGAATCGGAAGGTAAGAAATGAGTTGAAATGTTGAACCTTTTGAGAAGTTGAATGTTAGTGTTGTAATAAAGTACTCGACTTCTTTGTCCAAAAAAGAATGAGCTTCTCTCAAAGCGATTTTGGCTTTAACAATCCTTTCGTCTGGAATGGTTTCTTCCTCAAGCTCAATAAGCTTGCTTAGCTCATCATCATCATCATCATCCATGTTTTCCTAAAAGGACAATAGGCTTGCAGCCATGTTTATTTTGATTTGTTTGTATTAAGTTTTGTCAAAAAAGCGAAAGCAACTTGCTCTGGGTTCAAATATCACAAATGATTTATGTTTAGACAATGCCACCTTTGAAATGTCTTCATCATTTTTATCATAATTAATTAAGGTTTTAAACAATAGTAAATCTTGTTTGAGGGTCAATGTAGCTTTAGGAGCATTAAACCAAACTTTGACAAACATTAATTATGTTATGAATAAACAAATACTTCTGATGATATCTATCTTGGAGTCACTTAAAGAAAATTGATTCTTGAAATCGAATAATTTTAGGGAGTAAATGGATCTTGATACCACCTCACCTGGCTTGGTGCATGGTACCTGGAGCTCTGAAACAATTGTTTTCTGGAGCAACACGACCTAAAAATATCAAACACAACTTTAAAAATTCTTTATAATCTTCTCTAGGCTGATGCCTTATTTTTTTAATTGCGTTGAGATAAAACTAGAAATCTGTTAGAGATCATTTACATTTATTATAAATTTGACTTGCTGATCATCAAGAAGAATATTATATTTTTTGGGTCAACTTTGGACCACCATGTCTGAAATTTTTTAAAAATGTCAGCCTGAGGACCAGTAGTTGAATTCATTTTTCAAATAAAAACTGTCGTTGGTATTACTTCTGAAATGTGGTGGAAACATGCCAAGTTTAAAAGATCTTTTTCAAATAATTATTCTAAAAAAACACAGGTTCCTCTCAAACGACAGTATTGACAACAGTAGTGTCAAAACACATTGCTTCTAATTTTTCTAACGCCCTACATTTTTCCACCTCATAAAAAAAGCTTTTACCTGAGTACATCCCGTATTAATTTTAATATCAGGAACTCCTATCAACTGCTTTTCATCACTACAACTTATTAAAATAAATTGAAAACCTACAATTTCCTTATTCAATATATCTGGGAACAATTTCCCATCCCAATGTAGGACAGCAGCTTGTAAATCTGATTTTTTAAATGTATTTTTAATAATCTGTGCTCTTTCCTCTCGAAATTTCTCTCTGTGGACTCGTACGGTAGACCTACTGATTGGAAACTTCTGTGGATCTTGTCTTAATGCTTCGACAGTAGCCGAAACAATTCTAACCGCGTCTCTATCCGAAATATTACATTTATCTAACAATACTGACAACTTCTCTGTGATAATTTCTTTACTTTCTTTTCTTCGGTTGCGATGTGTCGATTTCTGTGTCCTGAAAGTCCTCATGATCCATCTCCTCTATGTTCTGATTTCTATGTGATAAATCTTCTTCTGAAGCACTGCTTGTGCTTAAAAATTCCATTTTTACATCTTCTTCATCTAGAAAACGACGGAAAGAAACGCAAAAGTAACTTGAGAACAACAAACATATTTATCTATGGGCAAAGGTACCAAGGTGCTAGGTAGGTACAATAAAATAGATCCAGATAGGTACTAAGTACTATATTTAAACTAAAATTTAGGCTTACTTACAGGTTTCAGATTTGATTTTTCCAGTCTGAACGTCTCAGCTGTTTTTCTCTGTGCTCTTCGCTCTTCTGCTCGTAGGAATTTTATGTCAACTCCTCCCATGCAGCCAGTTCGTCCCTTTTGTCTCTGAAGGAGCAAACACTGTTTGTCTTCTTCATTTGTGTTCTTCAGTGCGTCTTGGTGTGCAATATCAAACAGGTTATCAAGGCTTGACTTAAAAGCTTTCACTTTCTTACTTTGAGCTTGACTTACGCTTCTGATTGCAGTTTTTTGCAGTTTTCTCCATTCCTCGTGAAGTTTTCAAACCTTCGCAATGCAATATTTTTTAAATGTTTGATACGTATTTTAGCTTTCCCCCAAAAAAGTACAACTTCCTGGATTGTGAGCCTTGCAGCATCTCTGGTTTCTAGTTTCACTTAACGTTTATTAGAAAACGAACGGCGTAAAACTTGAATATTGAGTGGCAATTTACTGCCAGTAATTTGATGGAACATATAACCAATTAGAAAAATTTTGTCTTTCTGCTTCGAACTTACACCACCTGTAGCTGTAGAGAATGAAGTTGAAGATTATGAATACATTATTACTTACAGCTCTGGAAAACAAGAAATACAATATTTAAAAAATATATACATTTAAAAAACTTAAATTGCCATTACTTTTATGTGTTTGAATGCAAAGAATTTAACGAACAACAAAAGCATGGTTAAAAAGTAATTTTATCACGTTTCTAGCGAATTTTTACATTTTTTGGTGAAAAAGTCGATATTCCTCGTCCGGTCCTCAAAAAAGCAAAACATAATCCGAACTGCACGTTTGTAAAAAAAGATGGGGAAGAAAAAATCAAAACCAGAAACATTCTCTATAAAAATAAAAAATACGAGGTAGTGGAATTAAGTGTTTACTTAAATATGACTCGAGAATCATTCTCATTCTATTTACACATCAATTAAAATTATAATAAAAATAAACTCTTAATATCTCATTAGTCCTAACAGCAAGTTCATAGATTTATATTAATATTATATAATATCGGAATGCAAACCAAAACGCGAGAGATTATCCTATTTATTTTTCTATTTTTAGAAGTGTATATATATAAATCTAGAGTCCTCGATATGAAATAAAATATCTATTAAAGAGTGGATCTCGTTTTGATTGTGAGTCGTAAAGTGTAATCTCTTAATATCAGTTATTTAAGTAAAGTTGCTTAAACTTCAAACTTACTCTCATCTCATTCTCTGATGAACACACACTATATATATTGGTCTGTAAAATCATTAATAGGATTCCATCCATATAAAACTTTTTGCTCAACGCGCGCATCGAGAGAGAGAATATGTTAATGGTCACATGCTCCTCTATCCAATATGGATAACATATATATAATTATTATATATTTTAACATTTATATATATCTATTATATTATTTGCATGTAGGCTCCTTATTAAAAATTATTTATATTAACTATGTTTATAATACATGAGTATTTTACGCGTCTTTATAGTCTGGTTTTGAAGATGAATTTTGGGTACTATATATATTATGATATATGCGAGTTGATTAAGAATTAGGTTGGAATTAATAATGGTATTGGTTCGATTCAGATATAGGGAGATGAGTGTTGTGATTTTGATATTGTTTATTATTCATTATAAATATAAGGAATTAATTTATTTAATTATTATCCTTTAATAAATACTATATAATAATATTTCATGTTCGATATACGTATAATCATTAGGGAATATGTCTGTATTTCAATAGAGCAACCTTTTCCATACTAACTGGCGGAATAATCACTGTATTTTGATGTTAAGTACCATTTATTTGTATGAATAAAACTTTGTAAGGGTAAATATAACCTCTTTTTTAGACTAATTAAAAGGAGAAACGTCAGGTGTTTGTATAATATATAGCTATAGTAATATATATATTATATATATAATAATAATTTCATCTTCACGCATATCTCATGTACGTTTATCTGTTAGCAATTTATGACGCTGTCACTCTGCTTACATAATAACTGTAATTTGTTTTTCAACATTTTTTATTCATATTTTATAAATCACTCCTTTATTCTATCCACCTTTTTAAAAGAAATATACACAAACATATATATATATATAATGAATTTATATATATATTATTAGGTATATAGGTATATTATATTTTATATATATATATATATATATATATTATATATATATATATATATATAAACGTGTATAAAGGGAAATGAAAGAAAGCTTATATTATATATATATATATATATATATATATTATCATCTACTTCCAATCTCCAGATTGGGGGTGATGTGCTTATCATAAACCGGAACAGAAAAGTTGCAGCAGAACATGACGCAAGTCAAAAAGATGGCCGAATTTTACCATCCCTTTTATACCTTTAAGTGAGAAATAGTCGCAGTCAGAAAAATAAGCCCTAGAGGTTTCAAGAGACTGCGACGGAGTCTCAGTGTGGTATCTCGTCAATGTGGGGTTCATCTCCTCGCCAAAGTCCACAACCATACCCTTCACAAAACCGAGCCATTCACTCCTGTTATGCACATTTCTTCTCGCCTCTGGCAAACTCACATTCTTCTCCTTCAGGCATTCAATTACTGACTCAGTTCCCGTTTTATTTGGTTTTCTAGCCGGTCGATTCCCAGCACACTCACCACTATGCATCCGTTTAACCAACCAACAACTATCATCCATCCTTTCCATATAACCAAACCATCTCAATGTACTCTCGTTTATTCTGTCATTTATGCCATCTTCACACTCACCACACAACTCCCTAATGCGTTCATTTCTCATTTTATCAATTCTTCTCACACCTAAAATATCTCTAAGATTTCCATCTGAACAAATTGTACTTTAGATATAAATCTCTTATTCCAGACCATAGTTTCTCTACTAAACATTAACACAGATAATAACATACCTTCACGCAAATCCCTAGCGTACCCAAGTCTTAATCCCTTCACATCAACCAAGCATTTAATTGCATTCACAACTTTCTACAACATTCTGCATCATCTGTCCCCTGTTCACCCAACATATATCCAAAATATTTAAACTCTGATACTTGTTCCAGTTGCTCACCATCTAACATGACTTTACCCCGCGAGCTCTCGTCATTCACTACCATAACCTTACTCTTATCTAAATTTACTTTCAAACCCCTCCTTTTGCACACCCTGCCAACCCCTCTACCGATCCTCTCAAACTCTCTTCAGATTCACCACAGAAAACCAAATCATCCGCATTCAATAAACAGGTCTATAGATCTATCTATACCTCTTATTTCCGACCATAGTTTCACTACTATGCATTAACACAGGTAACAACATACCCTCATGCAAAATCCTACCACACTTAAGAATTAGTCCCTTCTTATAATTTTTATAGTATATATATATTATATATATATATATACTATAATATATATATAATATATATTATATATATATATATATATATATATATATATATATATTATAGTATATATATAATGTATATATTATTATATATATATATAAAAAACCAGTGAGT
>JABUQX010126078.1:5000-10000 GCA_015478945.1 Trachelipus rathkii
AGAGGTTTCAAGGTAATTAATATAATTATTCAGTTTATTTATTATTCGGAAAAAAATAATTACATGACTAGCAATAAATGTAATATAATTAGTACTGTGTATATCTAGAGTTTGTGCTTTTGTTGAGTTTGGCGTATATATATATATATATATATATATATATATATATATATATATATATATATATATATATATATATATATATATATATATATATATATATATATATATATATATCTTTGTGAAAGATATTATTGACTACATTGAGTGCGGTTATTTGCTGTGGCATGTTTAGTCTATATATTGAGATGTTTGGTTCATGCCGTATATATTTTGAATGTCACATGCTCATTTGGGTTGTCTAGTTGTCTACTTTAGTCTGACTGGGCAATCTTGTTATTATTTCTATTATCTTCTGTCCTTAAATCAATCGCTATGCTCTATTTTCCACAAAGTTTGCAGCTATTTGGTGTGTTACAAATATTTATACTAAACTGTACAGTATCAAAATAACATTAAAACTCTGAAACTATCGTTCTATAAATAAAAAGGCTAATTTTGGCCAGTTTATGTTTTGACAACATCAACACTTGCTTAAATACAATTATGAAAATGGTGAGATTGCACCAAGAACAAAACGTAAAAGAAGCGTTTCAGATTGACATTTGAAACATGCTCAGCCGCGAAGAAAATATTGCACTTGCTAACAACTACTGAACAAATGCAACGGCATAATAAGTAGGATGAAATTATATATATATATATATATATATATATATATATATATATATATATATATATATATATATATATATATATATATATATATATATATATATATATATATATATATATATATATATATATATATATATATATATATATCATCCACCTTCTTTCCCCAAGACTGGAAGTAAGGTGCGTAACATGCACCGGGAACAGAAAAGCAGTTGCAGAATATTGCACAAGTCGAAAAGAAAGCCCAGCGTTACCGCCACCTTTATAGCTATTAGTGAGAACTGATCTTGTGCTTCTGCTACTGTTCTAGTAACAGAACAGATTTTCATGCCTTTTTTGAATATCTTTCTACTTCTCACGAGACTGTTATATCTTCTCATCCAAATACTGAGGTCCTCTATTTAGGGGATTTCAATGTACACAACACTGAATGGTTGGGCCCTCTCATACTGATTTAGGTGGGGAGGAGGCCGAATCATTCAGCATTCTCAATGATCAGGAGCAACTAATTAAAGAACCCACACACATTTCGGATCGTCCCAACCAATTCTTGAGCACACTTGACCTATGTTTCACCACTAGTCCTTCTCTCTTTAAATACACCACTTTCGCTCGTATCGGTAAATCTGACCACAACCTTATATCTCTCAATTTTAATACTTTCTTTCTAACAGCTCCATCCTGCCATATGCGTCTTTTCTTGCACTTTGATCGGGCCGATTGGGGGCCTTGCGTCGCTTCAACGCTAGCTATAATTGGAATGACTGCTTTGACTCTGGTGATGCTTCGGCTTCTGCCGATAAGTTGGGAACTGTAATCGTTGATGGGATGAGCAGGTTCATTTTTTCTTCGACTAAATCTTTTTCTCCTCATAATCCATGGTTCGATCGTGCATGTTCTCTGGCCATTCAGGCTAGAGACAGTCGTATCGGGGTGGAAAGTTCTCGTTCTTCTATCACTTTTGCTAATTTACATTCAGCTAGAAATCGCTGCAGGGATACTCTTCATCGAGCAAAGCGGGCTTTCATGAAACAAAAGTGCGCTATCGTCCTTGGTTCTCTTACTGACAAATCTTTCTCTGGCCTCTTGACAAAAACATCTCTAACAACTTCTGTTATTCGGTCTTCCCTCCTCTTATTCGATCTGATGGTTCTGTTGCTAATTCTCCAATTAAAAAGGTCAATCTCTTCGGCCTAATATTTTCCTCTAGCTCAACCCTATACGATTCTGGCATTCCTCCTCCTCCTTCTTTCAGGTGTCCTATGCCTTTGCTGGTGATTACATTTGATCGGGTGCATGGGCTCCTGAAATCTATGAACATTAAGAAAGCGGGTGGCCCGGATGGAATTCCTCCCCGAGTTTTGAGGGAGTGTGCTTCCGTGCTGACCCTTCCCCTCGTTTAACTATATTTTCTATTTCTCAATACTAATACTTTCCCTCAGTATTGGAGGCACGCAAATGTCCAACCTGTTCCGAAAAAAGGTAGCCGTTCTGTTCCTTCTAACTATCGCCCTATAGCTCTCACTTGTATTCTATCTAAGATCTTTGAAACTCTTCTCAACTCTCATTTCTTAGATCATCTGGAATCTCATTCACTTCTTTCCGATCGCCAGTAAGGCTTTCGGAGCTCGAGATCTACTGGCGATATACTTTCCTATCTAACTGGTTTAAGGTTTTTCGCCCTCAGGAACTACGGGGAGACTTGCGTGGTGGCGCGTGACATATACAAAGCATTTGACCGGGTATGGAAAGCGTCATTGCTCTCAAAGTTCCCCTCCTTTGGGTTTCCTCCTTCTCTTTGCTTACTTATGTCTAGTTTTCTCTCAAATCGCTCAATATTGGCTGTTGTTGATGGGACGACGTCTTCTTCTTTTTCTATCAATAGTGGTCTTCCTCAGGGTTCTGTCTTATCTCCTACTTTATTCCTACTTTTCATTAATGATCTTCTCATCTGCACATCTAACTCTATCTTCTCGTATGACGATGATTCGACCCTTCATTCTTCAACACATTTCAATTTTGCTCCTTCTTTCACTTCTAGAATTGCCTCTTGTCTTAATATTTCCGATTCTATTCGCGCTGATCTGGGTAGAATTTCCGGGTGGGGTCATCTCAACCTTGTGAAATTCAATTCTTTAAAAACCCAACTTCTACAAATCTCCCTCTCTAAGACATCTTCTAACTTTCCTATCTCTTTCGACGGTTCTCTCGTCTCTCCTTTTGACAATATTAACATCCTTGGCCTTAACATAAACAAAAAAATGTCTTGGAAACCTCACATCACAACGGATGCTAGGGCTGCCACAAAGAAACTGGGAGTTCTGTTTAGGCTGCGAGACTTTTTTTCCTCTTCTCAGTTGCTCCAGCTATACAATGGTCTCATCTGCCCTTGTATGGAGTACTGCTCTCATATCTGGGGGGCTCTGGTTTCACCCGGCTTTTGGATAGGGTCGAGTCAAAGGCCAAAAGGCTTATAAACTGTTCTGCACTTTTCAGTTCACTTGACCCTCTATCTTTGCGGCGTGATGTTGGTGCTTTATCTCTTTTCTATAGGCACTGCAGTGGCAGGTCCTCCAGGGAGCTTATCACTCGCGTACCACCACCTTTACGACGCCATCGTATCAAAAGGGGTGCTGTGTCAGCGCATAAGTTTTGTGTTGATATTGGCACCCAGACTAGTCTGCTGCGGTGCTTTCTTCTTCCTTCCTTCTCTGTTCTGCTGTCTTATCGCCTGCCTCCATTCTCTCACTTTAAGGATTGCGTCTGTGCTCATCTACGTAGTTTACATTAGTTAATGAATATCTGAAGTGTGCGACACCCCTCCCTTGAATAGGGTCCTGCCCGTGAGTGGTGGTGACAACTGCAAAAAAAAGTCAGAAAACCCACCCTAGAGCTTCACGGGACCGCGATGAACCCTCAATATGGCATCTCGTCAATGTGGGGCTCATCCTTTGGCCCAGGTGGGCCACAATTATACCCCCTCACAAAACCCCGCCATTCTCTCCTATTATGCACCTTTCTTCTCACCTCTGCCGAACTCACATTTCTCTCCTCCAGGCATTCCTATACTGCTCAATCCATTTTTTCTTCGGTCTCCCAGCCAGTCGATTCCCAACACACTCACCACTATACATCCGCTTAACCAACCAACTATCATCCATCCTTTCCACATGACCAAACCATCTCAACGTACTTTCATTTATTCTCTCATTTATCACTTTCTTCAGACCATACAACTCTCTAATACGTTCATTCCTCATTTCATCAATTCTTCTCACACCTAAGACGCCCCTAAGATTGTCCATCTGAACACATTGTACTTTAGATCTATACATCTTATTCCAAACCATAGTCTCACAACTATACATTAACACAGGTAACAACATACCCTCGTGTAAGACCCTAGCGCACTCAAGGCTTAGTTCCTTTACATCCACAAACGATTTAATTGCAACAGCCACCTTTATACCATTCACAACTTTCCTACAACACTCTGCACCATCCGTTCCCTTTTCATCCAATATATATATTCCAATTATTTAAACTCAGACACTTCTTCTAGCTGCTCACCATCTAACATAACTTCACACCGAGGACTGTCTTCGCTCACAACCATAACCTTACTCTTACCTACGTTTACTTTCAAACACCTCCTTTCACACGCCCTGCCAAATATCTCAACCAATCCTCTCAAACTCTCTTCAGATTCACCGCACAAAATCAAATCATCCGCATATAATAGGTAGGGCACCCTCCACTCTCTTCCATTCTCCATCATTCTAGCACCAACTCCTGCTACCCCAACTAAAATTTCTTTCATATCCATCTATATACAAACTGAATAACCAAGGAGACATAACATCACTCCCTCACTCCTCTTATTAATATATATATATATATATATATATATATATATATATATATATATATATATATATATATATATATATATATATATATATATATATATATATATATATATATATATATATATATATATATATATATATATATATATAAGGTATATGTATATATAATTATAGGTATATATATATATGTTACGTATGCTATACATATATATATATATGCATATGTTATTATATATATTATATATATATATATATATATATATATATATATATATATATATATATATATATATATATATATATATATATATATACACAAGGCCGTAGTCAGGGGGGTTCAAGGGGTCTGAACTCTCCGAAATTATTTAAGCTATAAAAAATTTTGATGGCTGG
>JABUQX010126078.1:22500-36092 GCA_015478945.1 Trachelipus rathkii
TCAGCTATAGACATGAGAATTCAATAGAGTTCGAAAGACGAGTATAGGCATCCGTTTCGCTGCTTATAGCAATGACTTAGAAAATCTATTGCAAGCTACACTAGTGTAGGCAGAAGTCTTTGTTCCTGGAAGTCCTAAGAGACTAAACATAATGAGCAGTGGTTTATCTTACTTCTCGAGTAGGAAGATAAGTAGTTTATAAGAACATTATCAAGAAGTTTTAAGTGACGATAGGTGGTTTTGACAGTATAAGAAAAGTGACTAGTATTTCTGGATTCTATCTCTATATCTCTTAACTGTCTAGATTACAGGTTAGGTCTGAGCTGAAACATATATTTAAGTTTGTCTTCATCGATAGGAAAGAAAATGTAATGTTGTTCACACATTGCATCATATGGAAATATAGATAGCAAGCTTATTAGTTTGGCTCCAGAGAGTAACTATAACACTCGATGCAATAAAGAATGACGTGTCAGACGTTTATTGGTGGAAGGAGGATATGAGAATGTGCTTTATCTTTGGGATATTTAGATGTCAAAAATAAGGTTCCAGACAAAATACAACAGAATAGAATTTTGTTTTGCGGAATAGAAACAAAGTGATGCATTGTCAATAAATATTGTCGGTTATGTGATGTCTCATGCGATGGGGTGACATTAAAAAATAGAAGATACTATGTGTAGGGAGTGTTAGGAGAGCAAAAGTTTTTGCACAGACTTCCAACACGCGAACCACTTAAGTTTCGTGGGTAAAGAAACAAAATCTTACGATGTATAATAGATTGTGAAGGATGGTGTTTAATCAGTAAAAAATAGCAATACACCTTACATATGATTGCAGAATTAATCACATTGAGAGATAGGAAGGGTGATGTTCTAATAGAAGACTTGGCAAAAGTCATTTCGATTTCGAAAAATTCATCATCAGAATCTGTTAGAAAACTTGCGACAATTGGGAAAGAAATGGAAACGAAAACGCATATCTTTAGAATGTCACTAAACTACACTCAGGCATATCCGATATTGAATAGTTTCCCCACTATCGTTTATTAAATTTTTAAAGAACAGTGTGTGTGTGTGTGATGTCGTAGATATTGAATAGCTGTGTGTGTTGTGTGTGTGTGTGTGTGTGTGTGTGTGTGTGTTTGTGTGTGATGCACACTCTTGGTGTGGGTGTGTGTGTTTTGTGTGGTGAAGATATTGGAGCTAGTGTGAGAGTTCACGTTGCGAAACCTGAATATAAAATTAAATATTAACAGCTAAAAAAGTAGCAAACTATCTATAAATATTATCTAAACTATATTATAAGTGGACTATATATATTATTAATATATACATATTATTATACTATTAAATATATTTATTATATATAATTCATAACTATATTAATTCCCCTATAGGTAATTTTTATTTAAAGTATATATAATATATTATCTCCCATAGGTATAACTGGCTCATTATTTAATATTATAGATTACGTTCATTTTTAATTTTCCTATATAGAATATGTATAATATTTATTATGAAGTAATATACTATCACTAATATAACTTTGCTCTACGGAAGTAAAAGTTTTGCTTCAGAAAAAAAGTATGGACTTATTAAATAGTTTACTTCTAAAACAACTTTTGATATATTTCTCAGAGGTAATACTATTAATAGTAGTAATATTTGGGGGATAATCTTCAAATTTGTTAGTAATATTCTAATATGTTGGTGATTAGTATTATAGTGTATTTATACTTAGAGGATATATATATGATCTACGGTACTTATAAAACTACTATATATTATACTAGTATATTATTTACATTTTAAGAGTTGTGTAAAATATGTAATAATATTAATATATATATATGTAGTAGAATTATCTCATATATATTTATTAATTATATAAATCATATATCTATCTACCGTAATATTGATGATTATATATAGGTAGTAGTAAATACTACATATTAAGTATGTAATTATCAATAAGTATAGAGGTATATAGTGTAACCGTACTATGACTGATTCATATATATAATATATTATGACTATTATTGAAATAATATTAGCGTATATTTCTTATCATAGATTATATAGTACTGTGATTATATATCTATTATATTTGGTATATAATATATATGCCTATATACTATACTTTTAATGTTACTCATAGTTCACTACTACTTATAGTTAATATCGTATATATACTATTATATTAATATAATATATTATATATATATAAATATATATAATTATATATATATAATATTATTAATAGTAATATTATTAATATATTTAATATATTTATTAATAATAATAATAATAATAAATATATATACTTAATTAGTATTTATATATATATTATAATATATATATATTATACTACTATATATAATACGTTGAATAGATAGTGATACTTAATATTTTAATACTACCTATAGTTATTAATATATATTGATTATATAACTAATATTATTATTGAATTAAGTTCCTATAATATATATATTATTATCATTACTATAAATATCTTTCATTTATCACGACTGATTGATTAATTTGTATACCTACTATATATATAATATTATTAATATATATATAATAAATAAATATATATAATATTAATATATTAAATACTAATATATATATATTATAAATATATAATATAAGTGTAGATATTAATATATATATATATTAAAATTAATTCATATATTAATATAATATAATAATTATAAATATTTTTATATATATATAATATATATATATATATTTATATATATATATATATATATTATATTATATATATATAATATATATACTATATTAATATATATATATATATTATATTATATAGGTATTAATATTATATATTATTATATATATATATATATATATTTTATATAGTATATATAGTATATATAATTATATATATATTATTATATATATTAATATACCTATATATATATATAGTATATATATATATTAATAATATATATATATTAATAATATATAATAATATATTAATAAATAATTATCTATATAAATATAATAATTTTAATAGTATATAATAATATATATTTATTATAGTATAAAATATATATTTATATATTAATAATATATATATATAATATATATTAATATAATATATATTATATATGATATATAATATATTTATATAATAAAAATATATTTAATATAAATATTTTAATATATTAATTAATTATCATTAATTAAATATATATATATTAGTTTGATAAATATTAATATAATAACATATAATATATATATATATAATATTATATATATATATATATATTTATTATATATATATATATATAATATATATATTATATTATAATATTTATAATTTAATATAATAATAATATAACTATATATATATATATTTATATATTTATTATTATATATATCTTTATTATATAAATATATTATATTAAACTTTATATAACTTTAATAATATATATATAAAAATTATAACTTATTTATATATATATATTATATTATACTTTATTAATATATTAATAATATATATATATACTATATTATACATTATATAATAATATATTAAGTATATAATATATATATCTTATATTATATATATATATTATTTTATATATATAATTAATATATATTATAAATATATATACTATATATATTAATACTAATTTATAATATTAAATAATATATTATATATATAGACAATGTATAATATAATAATACTATAATTATTTAATTTAATTATAATATGATATTATAATTATGTATATAATATAATTATATATTAATTAATAATAGTTATATATATATATATATGATATATATATAATCGCATATATTATATTATAGATATATTATATATTAATATATATATAATATAATATATATATTTATATATATTATATAATAGTTAATATAATATTAATATAATATATATATTTATATTTATAATATATATATATAGTATAATAAATTAATAATTAATAACTTATTTATAATTATATATATAATTATATATAATTATATATAATATATATATAATTAATAATATATATTAGCTATATATTAATCAATTAATTATATTATTATATTATTTATTTAAGTATTTAATAAATTATAAATATTATATATATTAATATATATATATTATATCATATATTATTTATATAATATATTATATATATTATATATATATTAATATAATAATAATATATAATTATGATAATATATATATATAATATATATAAATATATATTTATATTATATAATAATCAATAATTATATATCTTATTATTAATATTAATAATACACTATATATTAATTATATATATATATATATATATTATACTTTATATATATTATAATATTTAAGGGAATATATTAAATAAATATATATCAAGATTTATAATATAGTAATTTAATTATATTATTATATATTATAATATATATTATATATTAATATATATCATATAAATATATTAAAATATTATTATAATATTACATAAATTAATTATAATATCATTAATAATATTAATATAATAGTGTAGTGATGTGAGTGTGTAGTGAGTAGTGAGTATATATTACATTAATAAATTAAATTTATTATAATAATATAGGTGATATTAATATAATAATATATTTATAATATATATACTATTATAATATTAATTATACTATACATATATAATATATCAATTACAATATATATTTATACAATAATATATATAAAAATACTATAGATTAATATATATATAGTATATAACTATAATATACTATATATTAAATTATATATTAATATTATAATAATAATACTAGTATCTATTAATTAATATATATATATTATATTCAATAAATATTGCTCCTTATATTAATTAATATATATAATATATATATATTAATTTATTAATATTATGATATAAATATATAGTTTTATTGTATATATTAATATAGTTGCTTATTCATATATATAACTATATAAATATATAAATATATATATATATATAATATTTATATATTATATAATTATTAATATTAATATATATATATATATTATTATTACCATTTCATAATAAATATATTAATTATATAATATAAACCTATATTATTAGTTATTAAAATTAATTTTATATGATTATTATATATTTTACTTATTATATATACATATTATATACTTATCGTAAAAGTGATTATATAATAATATAGATTAATATAATATTAAATGTATATAATAGAATATAATATAATCCTATTATAGTCTCTACACTTTATAATTCAATATTAATCATCATAGTTCATATATTATAATTTAAATATCTATAATATAATAATATATATATATTATATATAATACAAAATAAATAATATAATGAGATTTTATCAAATATGTAATAAATCTATATATATATAATAATACTATTTATATATATATATTAATATATATAAAATATAATATAAATATAATTATATATATATAATATATATAATAAATTATATTATTAATATATATACTAATTATATATATATATTATAATTTATTATAATTATAATATAATATATTTTTCTTTATTATATTTTAATATATTATAAAAATAATATATATTATTATATTTACTATATAATATATATATTTATATTAAACTAATGTATTAAATTATTGTTTGATTTTATATTTGATGCATAAGCATTTGAAATTTACTACTACTACTATTTTTTTTTTAATAATAAATTTAAGCTTTCTTACTGCTTAAAAAACTCTGTGGGGTCATAGGTCGTAATCGCCACTCCTGGCCCTTTATTCAATCGCTCATATTTCTATATCAATAAATATCAGAAAATGCACACTTCCTTAATTAAAAAAATATATTAATAATAAAAGTGGTAATTACATACTTACAAATATTGCCTTTTTAGAGGTCCAAGAGTAGGTCATTCTTCAATAAAAATAACACCCTTCATTCTGATCCCTACCACTTCATCACCATTTTGCTTTAGATGCCATTTTACGAAATTGGTATTGTGTATATCAGTTCGATATGGTCGGTCTTTTATATTCAATTTATCTTATCTGCAAAACTTCAATAAAAGATACTCATCTAAATCTACTTATTATTTTACCCATCATTTGTTAAAACATCACCTTCTTCATTTTCTCTAATTTATTCAATCTCTTATTCTTATTAAATACCTCTCATCTCTTTTCTACTATTTATTTATATCTTCAGGCCTTTAATGAAAGCAATCCCTTCCTCTGATCTCTCTCCTAACGATATCTACCCCTCAATTTTTACAGCCAAAGTAAGCTGTTATTTGGATTATGTTGCACACTGATGTTTTTGTTATTTTAGAGCTGTCTATGATTTAATTGGATGAAATAATCTTCCTCTAGTTTTTCCTTAAATTGAGAACTCAATGATCTCTCTCCAGTATCTACTACAAGTCAATCATCTGTTTCCTATATACCTTTATATAATTTTAACAACCGCACTCTTCTAAATTCTTCGAATATTTAAACCTCAAAATAGCCTCTAATTCATATTAAATAGTCGCGAGCAAATAACGAATACCATGATCAAGGAGAAGAATAGCTTCATCATTCCATTCCCTATATATATAACATAAACCAGTTTTGCAAACCTGGAACCCTTCAACTTTGTTTGGTCGAAATGTGTTACTTATCAAATATTTTATATATTATTATAAATACTATTTATATCTAATATTATAATTATATAATTCTTATATATATATATTAATATATTTAATTTATTAATATATATATACTATATTTACATTATATATATATATTATAATATATATATATATTATATATAATTATTATATATATAATATTTTTATATTAGTATATAAATAGATAATATATAATTTATCTTTAATAATACAGTAAAAATATTAAAATAATCTAAATATATGATATATCCTTATATAATAATATATATATATATATATATAATTATAATAATTAATAAATATATATATATATATAATATACTATATTGTTTATGATAAAAGGTTTACACCTCTCACAGGCCATAAGCCCTAATTCAGGATTTGGAACTTCTTTAGGTACATTTCTAACCATTTGGATCCGGACTAGAGGATCGAACCCGGGCCCAATTGCCAATGCGACTCTGGTCGAATCAACGCGATTTATGATAAATCATATATATAATATATTATATATATATAATATAGAAATATTTAATATTTCCTATCATAATTTACTTTATAACTAGGTATACTGTATATATCTTTATATAGGTCATATATATATATATAATATATATTTTATATATATATATATTATATAATAATTATATATATATAAATATCATATATATAATAATAAATATAATATTATATATATATATAATATAATTTATATATATATATAAATTTACTATATATAATATAATATATAATTATATATAATTTTATATATATAATAATATATATATATTAATATATATATATTATATATTATATATATATATATAATATTTTTAATTATATATATATATTATATAATAAATATATATAATATATATTATATATAAAATTTAATTAACTGAGAAATGACTTAGTTAATTAATTAATTAAATCTATCTTCTCACTTAGATAAGTAATATAAAGTAAGGTAATTTACTTTGTGTAATAATATTGCTATTGTATTTAGTCATATTATTTAATAAGTTATTAAACAATCTACGCAAGGGCCAACAAGATTTAATAGAACGTCCATCAAAAGAAATATACATAGAATCATGATATGTACAAATGTTGCATTTCATTGTATTAATTATTATGTACCTAATAAAGAACAAACGAATAATAAATATATAAAATCCAGATAAACAGATAAAATTAAGTCATTAAATTGATTCCATTTTTTAAAATGCGTAATATATTATTTACTTTAATCCTTTTATATACAAATTGCTTTGTGTACTAAACAAGAAATAAAATTTCAAAAGAAGGAAGATATCAAAAACGAAGGTCTACTATCATAACAACTGGATAAATTACATTAATTCATACAATGATAATGATGACAAATAAAGAAATAAAGAAGAAACAACAGAGTAAAGAAAAATGATTTGACAAGTTCCTAAAATTTAGTGGGAAAAAGAAAAGATATCTGTTTGAAGAATTTATTTTTTCAAGTTAAAAAGTATGGAGAGAAGTATCTCAGGACAGGTATCAACAAAAATAGCAAAAATAATAGGAGGTTTAGCAGGTGAACCCCTAGATAATG
Source organism: Trachelipus rathkii (assembly GCA_015478945.1). NCBI lineage: Eukaryota > Metazoa > Arthropoda > Malacostraca > Isopoda > Trachelipodidae > Trachelipus > Trachelipus rathkii. Next base: position 30,775 of record JABUQX010126078.1, read on the forward strand.
TGTCTTTAAAAGAAACGAATTATGGACAGAAATGGAGTAGAAAAATTTACTAATCCCCCAAACATTAAAAGAAAGATACTGTAGAAATAAAAAATGGGAAAGGTTTATTTTAAAGTAAAACACTACTGAATATGCAAAAAGGAAAAGGAAATCCTTTAGAGAATATGTATCAAGTTATGATCATCTGCAAAAAAATTTGTGAAAAACTTGATGATGACTTAAATAAGTGATAAAGTACATACATACCAATTGATCAGTAACTCAAATATGAAGGACATAAAAAGAAAGTTACATTATAAATAAGATTGAAGAAATTAAATCAAATAATTTTTCATCACTAAGAATCAATTTTAAAATAAACTTAAATCAAGTATTTGAAATTTTTAGAAAAGAAAGACACTAAAAATGAAAACTGGTGTAATGATAATAAATTCGTACCATATGTAAATACAATAACCATAAAACTGAAGAATGCTACTGGAGAGAGGGAACATTTAATTTAAATAGATGTAATATTTGTAAACGTTAAACCCCAAAAACCGAAGATTGCTATTGGAATGAAAAATATAATAATGTGTGTTGGAAATGTAAAAAAGGACACAGTGAAAAATTGTAAAGAAAATAAACAGATAGAAGAAAATAATAATAAATCTATAAATTTTAGTCAAAGAAATAATGAAAAACAATATCAAGAAAAATTACATTCATTATTAATACAGAAAAGTATGGAGGTATTCATTCTACAAAGAAAATGAATAGAACATTTTTTCAATAATAATGAAAGATATATTAATTGACAATAAAGGAATTAAATATCAAAAAGAAATGGGTATTATAGATACAGAAAGTATAGAGAAGACAGTATAGGAGAATTAGGATTAAACAAAAATGAAAAGTAGATTATCCGATGAAGAATTACGATCTAAATTGAAGACAGTCAAAAGTTAAAAAATGGTTGTTTTGTGTCTTTGGTAAAACTGAGTATAAAATATAAAAGAAATATTATCTGCTTGTATAAATCAAAAAGATCAAAGGAAAAGACAGTTTTGATTTAATAAATCATATCATATAAGGTGACATACTCATTATTACTTGGTAAATCAGCTATGAAAGAATGAATATTAAAAACTTAATATTGAAGAATGGAACTGTTGGAAATTGTTGGATTTAAACCTCAATGATAAGTGAAAACATTTGAGCATGAAGGAGGAACATTCCTGTATAAATTGGAATTAAAAAGCAAACAGGAAACAAAGTTGACTAAGTCCAATTCAAAGAAAATTGGATACAAGAAAAAGATAGAAAAAAACTCGGAAAAACTACATAGAAATTTGCACATTGTGGAATAGAAAAAATTGTTTAAAATAAGTTAATAGAATGCTAATGAAAACAAGTAGCTGAAGAAGATTTTTGGGAATAATGTAAGAAAAGAATTGGAGCAAATTGGGAGAGAATGTGAAGTAAAGTAATAAATCAAAAAAAAAAAATCCATTCAAACCTATTGGTACAAAATAAATAGTTGTCTTTAATTGAAATAAATTCAATTGGATGTTGGTGAATTTGAGAAAAAAAAATTTTTAGTAATAATAGTTCATGCAACAAGATACACACAGGCAGTATGGTTAAAAAATAAAACGAGTAAAGAAATTATAGAAAGATTAATTGAAAAATGGATTACCTATTTTGGAAGTCCTAATGGCATTATATCTGATTAAGGACGAGAATTTCAAAATGAAGATATGGAAACATTTCACTACAAAAAATGAAATATTTAAAATTAATGAGTACAGCGGCAGTAGGCCCATGGAGAAATGGTTTATGTGAAAAGGTAGTAAGATTACTTAAGGAATCATTATACAAATTAAAACAGGAAGGACATGACTGAAAAAATAGTATGGCATGGGCAATTTTTGCTAAAAATGGACTAGCAAATTACTTGGATATGCCCCTAACCAACTTGTTTTCGGAAGAAATGTAGGAATACGAAACATAATAGATTGTGACAACTTAATAATAAGTGAAAAGAGAGATACAGATGATATGATTAAAGAATTATTAGATACAATAGACCATGCTAAAAAAGTACATATAGATAATGAAAGTTCAGAGAAAATAAAAAGTGCACTAATAAGTCAAATAAGAGAACATATTTAAAAAAATATAAATATAGGTGAAGAAATTTTTTTTAAAAGAAACATTGATAAAGAATGGAGAGAAGTGAGAATGGACTTATGTGTACTTATAGACTAACCAATCATAAAGTAAAACATGGAGGCACTTTAAGAGCTGTATCAAAAGTACACTCAACAAGAATTCAAAGAAATAAAATAAATGAAAATGACAAAGAACTTGAAGATAAAGAAGATGAATGTGAAGAAGAAGGAAATGAAAACACGATAGATCACTCAAATGAGAATGAAAATAATATAGATGAAATAATATGATTAAAAATTATAGATGATGAAACTGATAATGAAAAAGAAAGTCAAAAAGAAGATGAAGTAGAAGAAGAAATGGCATCAATTGATGAATATGAAGAAATTGATCCAAAAAAATGTGAAAATTGGCAAATACTATAAACATGAAATTAAAAAATAATGAAGGTATATTAAATTATGAATTAGTCATCTGGTCATTGTGAAGTGCAGAAACGTGTTTTTTGAGTGCTCTCGGCTGATAATTTTATTATTATTTTAGTTTTATTGTTTTTATTATTATTAATTGTATAGCAGTGTTTAGTGAAAGTGTGTATTTTTCAATCTTGTCTTTGTTTTAATTAAAGTTTTTATTAAATCATATCAGTTGGTATACATTTATTAGATTCTGGCAAGTTACACAATATTTTCGCTTTGACCATAAATTATATAATTGTTTCAAGTTTTTTTTTCTTTTTCTTTGTCCTTTTCTTTTTTTTCGGTTGCGAATTTTTAGTAAGGTAAACTGTTAGAAATTTTCTAGTTTGAGTTTATTTTTTTTACTTTAGTTACCCAAAAGTCTGTTTTTAATTAATTTTAAGCACATTAAATATTTTATTAAAATTAGCGTTTGATGAGTTTTATCCCGATTTTTCCTTTTGTTTGGCTTTTGTTCTGTTTGTGTGTGTGCGTGTGTGTGTGTGTGTGAGAGAGATGACGCAGATTTGCATAGATGTGGGCTTTTTATTGACTTCACCAACATCCTGGCTTAAATTCTAACTCTGTTTCCGTTGAATACCACCTCTCAACTCTAGCCCTAATCTTTTGCTCTTGTCTGAGACTCAGATGACAGCTAAGAATTCATCCGCTAACTCGTTTAACATATTGAGGACTATAATTTTATTTCATAATTTTCCACTAAAGGGTGGAGGTAAGTGCCTATGTTAACATTAACAATCCTGTAACACGTCTCGGTGAATCTAAATTTTGAATTTTCGATGTTCTGTGGCTTAAAATCTTCTTCCTTCTACTACAATATCCTTGTGCTTCTGCTACTGTTTCCCAACAGAACAGATTTTCACGCCTGTTTTGAATATCTTATAACTTCTCACGAGACTGTTATATCTTCTCAATCCAAATACTGAGGGTCCTCTATCTAGGGGATTTCAATTTACACAACACCGAATGGTTGGGATCCTCTCATACTAATTTAGGTTGGGGAGGAGGCGAATGCATTCAGCATCTCAACGATCTGGTCTGTAGTAACTAATTAAAGAACCAACACACATTCCGTACTTCGGTCTAAACCAATTCGCTAGGAATTCACACGTTGACCTAAATGTTTTCACCCCTTGTCCTTCTCTCAATATATCAATACACCACCTTCGCTCCTATTGGTAAATCTCGACCACAACCTTATATCACTTAAGTTTTAATACTTTCTCTCAACAGCTCCATCCTGCCCTATGCGTTCTTTTCTGGCACTTTGATCGGGCCGATTGGGGGCTGTTTGCGCTGCTTCCCTACGCTAACTATATATTGGATGACTGCTTTTTCCTCTAGTTGACGCTTCCGGGCTTCTTGCCGCAAGTGATGAAGCTTAATCGTTGAAAATGGGATGAGGCAGGTTAATTCCTTCTTCGACTAAAATCTTTCTCTCCTCATAATCCATGGTTCGATCGTATTGCTCTCTGGCTATTCGAGGCTAGAGACAATGCGTATCGTGGGTGGACAAAATTCTTCGTTCTCCTAATACTCTCGCTAATTTTCACTCAGCTAGACTAGAAATCGTTGCAGGGATACTTCTGTCGACGAGCAAAGGCGGACCTTTTCATCTAACGAAAGTGCGTAGACCTCCTTGGTTCTCCTACTGATAAATCTTTCCGGCCTCTTGTTCCTTTCCTCCAACAACTTCTGTAAACTCTACCTTTCCTCCTCTTTTTCGATCTGATGGTTCTGTGGCTAACTCTCCATAATTCTCCAACTCTCTTCGGCCTCCTATTTTCTCTAAACTCAACCCTGGACGATTCTGCATTCCTCTTCCTCCTTCTCTTCTCAGGTGTCCTATGGCCATTTGCCTGAGGATTACAGTTTGACTCGATCGCATGGGCTCCTTAAAATCTATGAAGTTAGGCAGCGGAGTGGCCCGGAGATGGCATTTCCTCCCCGAGTTTTGAGGGAGGTTGCTTCCGAGCTGACCCCTCCTCTCGTTCTACTATATTCTCTATGCCTCAGTACTAACGCACTTTCCCCTCAGTGTTGGAACGTGCATATGTCCAACCTATTCCGAAAAAAGGAAAGCCGCTCTGATCCTTCTAACTACGCCCTATAGCTCTAACTTGTTATTCTATCTAAGCTATTTGAAACCCTTCTCAACTCTCATTCTTAGGACCATCTGGAATCTCTCCACTTCTTTCCGATCGCCAGTAACGGTTTCGGTGCTCGAGGTCTACTGGTGAAATACTTTCCTATCTAACAGATTTATGGTTTTTCCACCCTCAAGGAAATTTACTGGGGAGATTGCGCTGTGGCGCTTCGAAACATATCCAAAGCATTCGATCCGGGTATCGGCACGCGTACTGGCTCTCCAAGCCTCCTCTTTTGGACTTCCTCCTTTACTCTTTGCTTACTTATGTCTAGTTTTCTTTCAAATGCTCAATATCGGCTGTTGTTGATGGCGCGACTTCTTCTTCCTTTTCTGTCAGATAGTGTGTTCGCTTCAGGGTTTCTGTCTTAATCTCCTACTTTAGTTCCTGCTTTTCATTAATGTATCTTCTCGTCTGCCATATCTTAACTCTATCCACCAATCATGCCGATGACTCTACCACTTCCCATTCTCTGACAACTCATTTCAATTTCTGCTCTTCTTTTACTTCTAGAATTGCCTCCCGTCCTAATCTTTCC
>JABUQX010126080.1:0-31930 GCA_015478945.1 Trachelipus rathkii
TGATCCCAATATTTCACGTGGAATTTATAGCTTAGAGTACTAATGGCGAAAAATGAAAAATAATAGGGTAGGTGGGTTAGGTACGTGTTCTCTTCGAGTTTTTTTTAAATAAAAGAGAAAAGACATAAATAGCGGAATAGCGATATATCTTTGGCTATTTTAAAACCATATTTTATAAATAAATCTAGATTTAGTATATATTATTATACCTAGGAATAATACTCTCTTTATTTTTAAATGTGAGTTTATTTATTACAATAGGATTATAATTTGTACGATTATGAGAATTACAGATTGTCCTTTAGAGACTGCTACCAAAAGAAGGTCAACGAAAAAAATAGCGGACAAGATTAAAACGCCCTTGTTTTAGCTTCGAGTGGAGAGTAATGAAAAGGAGAGAAGACGTCTTTTAATTAAATAAAAAAATTATTAATTTTTATTGACTTTATAACCACGCCGGGCTTTATTTTTTATGGCCAAATAGTTCAATATATAAAACGTTGCCTTAGAACATTTATCGGGGGTTTTTATATGTCTATAAGCACCGGATTAATGATATGACGGCGCGTATATTATTAATAATGTACGACATAATAATTTCCTCTCCAAAGTCCTAATAACAAAATAAACACATTTAACAAACTTTCTATTTCAAAATCATGAATATTAATTAAATTTTTGTTTGTTTAATCAACGTGGTGAAGATGATTCGATTGATTATAGATACTTTATTAATTGTGGAGAAAGAATTTTTTATTGTTATAACCTTCTTAAAATAAGAATGAATGCACTTGGCAGTATATCTAGATCTCTGTAAATTATTTATTCGATTCCTTTCGTAGACTTTTCACTACTTGTGAATTTATTTGTTCTATCGTTATTGGAAGTTTCAGCGTTTTCAATCTATGTTAATAAGGGGTGTGGCGTGGGCGTCACTTATAATGATATAAAATTTATAGGTTTATCCTCACTTCCTACGGCGTATGCACCCAACAAAAATTTAGTATACAGGGTTATTTTACCTTAAAATATCCATCAAAACACACCAAAGGAGAATCATCTTCCTGGATTAGGACTAAATCTTTTGACACAGAGCGCGAGATATCGATTGATGGCCGTCGGTTGGAGGTCGAAATATATTTTTTTATTTAATAAATTTAGTTATAGTACTCCTGGATATATATAAATTATTTATCAATCTATCTATATATCCTCGGCATGAAATGAGATAATTATAAAAGTGTGGTGTGCAAACTAAAATCTCAAAAATGAAAGAAAAGATAATATATTAATAAGTGAGATAATCAGAAAGAGATATTAGGGTTGGAAAAAAGAATCACGGAATAATGATATATAAATATGTTACCCAAACCAGGAACTGTAGAAAAAAAACAACAATTATTAATGTAACAAAATTAATATAACAATTCTTATATCCACTAGGATTCGGATAATTATTAATTATTTTTTTTGTCTCTCCCGGGGAAATCGAGTCAGCGCCTTAAGCGCAAGGAGTGCGACACATTCCGCACTCGAAGAAAAAAAATTTTGTTTTTTTTTCGGTGCGAGCAAAACCGAACAAAACTTCAAATAACACCAGCAAATAGATTTGAGATATTCGATAAGAAACTCTAAAATCAGTTTTGTATAGGGATCCTATAGGTCTCCTAATTATGATTTATCAGCACGGGATATTGGGGGTTCCTGAAGAGGTAGAAATTACTCCGAGGCCCCACTCTTACACAAGAAAAATGTGTTAATCAACAGAGGGATAATCTTCTATAATCCTAGAGTCTGTCCTTCTCAGGGCCTTTTGCCCCGTAGGTGTTGGTGGAAACATAACACACAAGATCCTATATCACTCGTTTATTATGGGGTTTGTTGCCGTAAAATCGAGGCTTTTAAAATTTTTGAAATTAGTACCCCGTCAGAAATATTTTTTTTCCTCAACATTAAAAAAAAAACGAATATAATAACGGAGTGAAGTGATTCAAGGTAGCGATGTCTAATGGCTTCAAGAGCCATAATGTCCTTCATTAACTAATTTGAGAATTAATGATTTTAGAAACCTTTTGTCATTTGACCGCCTCATGAGTCTAAAATTTTTTTTAATTCGTTGCGAGCGTGTGAAATTTATATAAAAAATCTCCCTACCAGCCGAGGTAATATAATTTTCATATTAAGGTAGTATATTTTATTATTAAACTGCTTTTTTGAGACAAAAATTTGATCTTCCTATTTGTTTCCCTATTCCTATTAAAACAATTAGAATTTAGATACCGGCCTAAGAGGGAAAAATTATGTCCCGGGGTGAATATGATGACTCTAAATATTGAGAGGGCCACCTTATCATTTAAAAAAATACCTCCTTATATTATGTGTTTTTAACACAGAAGGAACAGTGCACTAACTTTGTGAACCGTCGTAGTCGCCACTCTTGAAATATATTTTTGACCGGGAATTGGGCCTAAATCGCCCCGGGGTACAAAAAGGATGATCCTACACATCAGAATAAAAATTTTTTCTTTTCCTGGAGGGAGGGCACTGGAAAAGCCCGAGAAATCATATTCAAACCGCTGAACTTACATAGGGGATATCCAAACTTAGACATGATTTAATCGACAAAACAGAAAGAATTTGCATGTAGGTAGGTCGCCCGGTTCTCAGCGTATGCTCTCTCTCATTTATAGCTTGCTAGGTGGCGTAATGGGTAACGGGGATTGTGCTCGGGGAATTGAGGTTTCATAAAATTTCCTTGTTGGGGAATTAAAATAAATCCTTGTGGTGTTCTTTCTCCCGCTCGTATGGGGCATAATGGGATGGTGAAAAAAGAGAACTCACACCTATGTGCTCACATTCTTTAATGGGGTGTGAGTATCCAATAATGAAATTATATTAAATATATTATGGTTATAAAGTATTACTCTGCTCTTTTGGCATCAGAGGAAATAAAAAAAAGAGAGATATTAGGAGAGCCGAGAACTAGCAAGACCCCCTATATTACCCCAGGTCGACGATCATAAAACTAAATTGATAGAAATTGAAATTGCATTTACGTATGACCAATGTTTAATCTTTCACTTCGAATTTTTAAAATTTAACCAGGTAAACGTCCTCTTTATTGCGATTTTTATTATTGACTAAATGAGAGACATAATTTGATTCTTCTTGTTCCTTTATTAACATAATTATAGGCCAAAATTTCCCGTTGTGATAAGATGGCGTCACTATGTCATGTGACCGAGTAGCGACACCCCTACTAGAAAGAGAAATTTTTTTTTTTTCTCGGAGGAGTAACGCGTAAAACTTAATAACTCAGGAATTAATTTGAGATATCGTATTAATCTTAAAGGTACCCTACTCCTAGACTGTTTCTTCGTGGGTCATGTGAGAACATCAGGAAAAATAACAGGTACGTTTTACTTTCGGGGATGGTTGCAAAAATTATATAATATATTAAATGTTTCGCTGTTATGCAGAGAGTTAGTTTTTTTTTGTCGCGAAGAGAGAAACAAAAAAAAAAAAATTTACGTATTATTTAGGTCTTTAAAGAATTGATAATAACAAACTGGGTTACACCCAAAAAATCGTCAGAGGTTTCTCAGCATATTTAGACTAAATTTTGGTGGTTCTGAAGATACTCGTGTACATAGTGACATTTCCTCATTACCATTTATAAGTAGAAAGGTCTTTAATGTGCAAGAATTTTAAAAAAATTCATTAATTTTTTTTCCGAGGTCGACTTTTTGGAGTGCGATTTTGAATTAATACTTTCGAGTTATAAACGGTTCCGATGAAACGTTCACTAAAGGAATATTAATACGCTTCAATTCGAATTACCATTAGAGTAAAAGAGATAGGATATCTATAACGAGTGGCAAAAGTAATATTTTGGGCTCAAATTACGACAAATGGCACTTAATAAAAACGAAGTTTATCAGGAAGAGGTAGAGGGACGTCTGTTCATTTTTTTTAATTTTTTTTTTTTTAGTTACCTCTAAATTTTATTTTCTGTAGTAAAACTGATTTAATGTAAACACTAAACATATATTAAAATACACTCGAATACTGATTATGGCAAGAGAAAGGACTTATTATTTAGTTATTTATTTTATAGTACACTTATCTCACATGTGGTCTACACAGATGGATGGTGGAAAGACTGATAAAGTTCAAATAGAACACTACACAGAGATCGTGACGAATGAGACTTGAGTTAGTTTGGGGGATGTCTTTTAGTTTTGGGCACTAGATCACTTTGCATTGAACACCTAGCAGCAGAGAGAAAATATGTTATGTCAGATAACAAAACATCTCCACCAGAATTAGGTGGAGGTGTGGTGAAAGTCGGTTTTAAGGGGAAACAATTTATAAAAGTAAAAATAGATATATTTATAAGTAAATATGTTATTTTAAACATTTTTTAATTAGTTTAATATTAAATTATTTATTTATTAACACTGTCTTAATTGTTCAATAACAGTTTTAATTTTATATAATTATTTACTATTGTCTCCACCAGATTAGAGATTATTTTGAGATTATTATATAAGAAACTATATTTAATGTTAAGTGAAGAAATAATTTGTTAGATATATGCGATATAAACCTTGTATAGAGATTGCTTATTACTATTATAATGTTATATAGTGGGGTCCTACACTTTATACTTACATCAAGACTTATCGTGTGTGTGATAAAACTTATACGTTATAGGGTCGACAATGATTAATAGATGGATGATGTTGTTGTTATATGACTTTAACACTTCCTGTGTGGTGGTGGAGTAGTAAATACGAGTATAATCTGAGGTCGTTTGAGTTTGTAAGTTAACCATTAAGCTGCATGTGTTGTAGTTTCGGAAGAGTAAGGCTCATTGTGATGATTTTTAGCTACTCTTTATAAATAAGACGTGCCTAGGTTTTCTGGGTTTGAGTGTTTGTAAATGTTTTATTATATTCTTAATATGTGAGGTGTAATTTAAGTAGAGAGTTCTCTTGCTCGAGTTGTGATGTGATATAAGTTATACACTCGTGTGTGTATGTTGCCTATAGAAATAAACGATAGCAGTTGTGAATATTATTCTCTTAATTCTGATGTGATATAGTGTTATAAGTATACTAATGTAGTTTGTAGTAACATAATACACATATATGGATAGTGCTCGCGGATTAGTGCTCACATCTTGGTAAGCTCGTTCTGATGGGTATAAGTATTTTTGTGAAACGTTGTTCAGTAGGTGAATTGATACCTCGAATAGATATTAATATATACTTTACACGCTGCTCTCGAATATGTTGATAGATCCGTGATTCTATTTTATTTACATGCGTAAGTAAAGTTGATGTTGTGTTGTCGTGTGGTTGTTTGAGGTCGTGTGATGTTTGAGTGTTCGTGGGTTGTGGGTGTTCACGCCTTGTTTATGTCGTGTGTCGTTTGTAGTTGGTGTAGCTCGCTGTGTGTTGTGTGTGTTTGTGCGAATGTGCGTGTGAGTATTTTTTATAGGAAATTGGATACTGGTGAGTATCAGAGTCTATTTAACCTCATTCAAATTAATTGGAAATAAAATTATTGGGCGTGGAAATATATGACTTTAATAATTAATGATCATGAGATATAGGGACTAAATGTAAATAGAAAAGAGGTTACAGAAAGAACAACATAAATAAAATAAAAACCATCAAATTGGTTTTTTAGGCTCTATAAATACAGTAGGTGATTCACACTAACAGTAGTTATAGGAGGAATATTGAGCTTAAAACAGTAAAGCAGAAAGTGTACACCATTAGCAGTAAGCCTATGAAGAGATTACATAAGCTAAAGTAAGCGAGAAATGTTAAAGCACAGTATAGCCATGAATAAGTTAATAAGAGCAGTAAAGCAGTAAATAGCCATATCCAGGTTAGCCATAAGCTAATCCCACCTAAGGCCTTATTATCTATTATGCTGGGAGGTTTTGAGTTTTATCCTTATAAGTTAAGTGTTAATCTGAGCGGAAGCCATTCTATATTGTTTGGGTACGGGAGACATTATTTCATTTGAGTCTTTTAAAACTGCTTTAAGGTATGTAATTGGGTATGGCCGTGAGTTCTGATATTGATGCTTATGCTAAGATGTCATGCTGATTAAGTCTAGGATCTTATGTTCAGAGAGAACAGATGTATCAGTAAATAACACTAAGTATATGATAAAAATAAAAATAAAATAATAAATAATAGAAATGATATAATAAATTGTAATCTTTGGTGAATTGATGTCTGTGAGATATGCATGTCGGTAAATTACAGTCCGTGAATGTGTAGTCGGTAAGTTTTCCTAAACCTTTGAAAAAGGATTTTCAAGAAATTATTTTGTGACACAAGAATATTTTTATTTCGGGTATCAAATATTTCAGTGACAGATACAAAGCCAGTAGACGTTAAACAGCAGAAAGTAAAGCAAATCACCTCTTTTATGATATACCTAAAGGGGAGACTTAAGAGCAAAATCTCAACTATTCCAAACCGATAAAAGTAATTGTTTATTTGATGAACAACTATGATATCTTTAATTTTATGAAAAAAATCAAAAAAAACTTTTCGTTTTTGAACAGTTTTAGGGTGAAGAGAGGAATTTTTTTCTGAACTTCCACAAAAACTGCCATAAAATCTTTAATTTTTAAAGATATTTAAATTTGTTTTGCACTAAAATACTCCAATTTAGTGTGGAAATAAATTTTAGTTAGACACCTTATTTGAAAATTTGCTTATATAAAAATTTTTTTTTACAATCTCAGAAGAGTACTTTCAAAATTTTTGAACAGAGAATAGTCAACCAAGGCTGACACAACCTACATTCTATCAAAACAATTAATATATAAAACGTCCAGTGTTGTTTACACGTTTTATGACTGTGAGCTTGTCACGAAATTGTTGAAGAAAATAAAATCCTGTTGCTTTTTTTTTAATGAATTTTTTTTTATCACATGTAAGGAAAAAATTAAATGCTAGAAAAACACAAATAAACCTTTGGAAAAATTTTCATTTTTTAGACAGAAAAAAAAAAAAAACCTTTATTCTCATATATAGTATATATATACCTATATATATTATAATTATGATATATACTATGATAAGATTATTTAGTATATAGTATTTATATGATTATATATTTATATATATATATATATATATATATATATATATATATATATATATATATATATATATATATACTCACTATAATTTTATCTGATATATATATACTATATACATACTATTATATATAATTATATTTATATATATTATATTATTATATATATATATATACTATTAGCTTCAAATATATTGATAATTATTATATAATTAGATATATCAATATATAATATATATATATATATATATATATATATGATATATATATATTATAATAATATATGATATATATATTTATGATATATATTATATATACGACATCATATATTATATATAATATATATATATATATATATACATATATATATATATATTATATATATATATATATAGGATAGATATATATTATATATTATCTATTATATATTATTATATAGTTAATACATACACTAGACTGGAGTGCGAGGGAGCCTGTGTGATCTGATCGGCTAGAGCGGACTTGGTGTGGGTCCGGTATTGGAACTTTTACGGAGCTACTCTTAGCGTTCGCGGCAGTCGCTGGCTTGGGCCATTATCTGCTCACAACCAGGCTTGTGCTTTCTGATATAGGAGGGGGGACGGTGGTAGATGGATTGTCTGAGGTTAGGAAGAAATTTTATTTGTTTGTATCCTTTTGATTATTGTGTTTCTTTTTTTTTTTTTTTTTTTTTTTTTTTTTTTGTTTGTTTTTTGTTTGTTTTTTTTTTTTTTTTTTTTTTTTTTTTTGTTTTGTTTTTGTTTTTTGTTTTTTTTTTTCTTTTTCTTGTTTTTTTTTTTGTTTTAATTGCCATATTCTTAGACAGTTAACAATGTATAGTTGCGTACGTGGGATTAAGTTTGTTCGGCTAGGGCAGAGCTTCGGCTTTCGTCAATTGAGGCATCGTACTCAGGTGAGTCTAGACTAACCATGTTCTTATATTCCATATAGAGCTATTGACTGAAATAGGTAATGTGAGAGATGATGTGAAATTCAATTTGATATCCAGTGTTTCCTTGTCGAACTATATTTAGGTGGCCTGCTGCTGTACCGCAATTATTTCCGATTGGGTACCTCAGACACTACTTACCAGATTACTTAACTAGTATGATCCAGACAATTTTCTTCTGTTATCCTATTGCTCCCTCCCTTCTCCCACATTTCCCACAATTTTACTAAACCATTTCCAAAAAACTACAGTTTTATCAAATGGAGTCAGCCTCTCAGGGATAGTTGATACTTGATGTCCTCCCCCTGCCACAAATTACATTACACCTTCTGGACTAAACAAAAATCCTTCCCAATAGACAGCCTCTTGTGACATATAGTTTCAATTTTATATCAAATATCACTACAACAGGATTATCCTTATATACGAAAAAATACAACATGGATCCATTCTTCTTGGGGTATAGTTTTATCTCAAAAAATTCTTCCTCTACATTATATATATATTATATATTAATATATGTTTATATATTACCAAAATTATTATTAGTTATATACATATCTATATAATATATAATATATATTATATTATATTATAATATATTATATACATATAGTACTTATATACTATAATCTTGTTATTATATATATATAGCTATATATATACTGTATATAATAATTTTTTCAATATTTTCAATACTTATTATCAGTATACATTGGGAACCCACACAATTTTTGTTTCTATCTGATTTTTTTTATTGTTTTTTATTATTTTTATTCAATTCCAAATATGGTTTTTTAGTTTTTCTCTAATCGCGTTTTTGTGTTTAAACATGCAAGGTAATTATTTTCTTCCTCATTTAGTGTAGTTTGTGACGTGAGCATCGTGATATGGTAACAGGTCAGATTGGCAATAATTTTTTATGATTCGGTTTTTCAATCTTGAAGAACGGGGATTTATATATATAGTAGTTAAAATAGTATCGGTATATATATATTATATATTATATATATATATATATATATATATATATAATATATATATATATAGCACTATATATATATATAACGGTCAGCACAAAGTGTGTTTTCTTCAGGAAAAAAAAGAGGGTCAATTTTTGTGTTAAAGGTAAGATGGGTCAATTACAAAAACCTTTAATAACTCCAACTTCACATTTATACGGTTATGAAAAATGATGTATATGGGAAGGTATGGGTACTATTGCCAGAATTAATTCTTATATGGGTAATGGGTAATCTCAGAAAAATAATTTAATTATATCTTTATTTAAAAATAGTTTTTAAAAAAAAAGAAGGGTAAAACAATTTTTCGGGTGGGCAATCTCAGCAAAAACTAAAAAAATCATATATAACTTTTTACGGCAACTTTTTGGGTTGACACTAGGTTGAAAGTGAGCTTCCCTAACGGTGGTATAGTAAGTAAGTAATTGGATAAATTAGCGGCTTTGGGGCCAGATTTGCCGATTTTTAGTTAAATTGGCACCTTTGGCAACTTTTTTAGCTACTTTTGTTTTTGGGTTGGGTATGTGTTTATATTGGTTTCTGATGCCCCGAGTCGATTCCGTAGTTACCGATTGATTGAGGCAACCCCAGTCAAGGGTTAAGGGGGGTTGAGCCCCCGGGTTAAGGGGGGTTGAGCCCCACAAAACCTGGAAATGCTCGTAGAGGAGAAATTTATAATATTTGGCAAGAGAATGAAATGAAATATATTTCCTTAAAGATTAAGTTTAAATATTGTAATAAAATAGAGTCGGAGCCAGAGCCAGACTGGATTTCTGGCTCCAGCTGCATTAATTTTCTGTTCTTTTAATATGTTTTTTAATGACGTAGGTCTCTAATTTGAGGGTTCCAGAACTCAAATGAGCTGGACCTGCTGATGGGGTTCCAATGGAAGAATCAAGAGTGCATGGCAGAGAGGACAAAGGAAGATGCCAGCATAAAAAAATTCTGGATAAATTGCCCTGGGTTTTTACATGCCAATGGATGTTCTTATGGAATGTTAGGATCTTACAAAATTCTATTCCGTATCTATTAAAATTCTCATACCTTAAAACCTGATTTTACTTACATGTTATACGCCAGCTCAAATTTTTGTTAGTTCTTCGATGAACATTCTAATCATTATTTATTCATTAAATTAAAATTTACCAAAAACTATTAATAAAGGAAATAAACAGATCTTGCTTATTTATATTTTTTTTTTTTTAATTTTTTTTGCAGGTCAACGAGCACCTGTTAGTATCTTGCTTAACAACTTTTATTAAAAAAGAGTTTTTCGGTAAGAACTTTATGGGTGTGTTTTGTGTTAACAACTCGTGCAAAACTAAATGAGCTTTGAGTTATCAACGCTTGACGGATATATTGAAATATTATATGGTAATTATATTTGTTTTATTTAAAAGTTATTAAACTTATATATATATATATATATAATATGATATTATATAATATATATATTATATAGTATTATAGCCTATTATATATATATATATAAGGGTACCCATAGGGTACATTGTATCGGGCGATGACTTTTTGTAACCGATACGGGTATCCGGCCATACACTTTTGGAAAAGTAACCGGATGTAACGAGTCATCCAAGGGGCCCGACTGTTTCTAAGTATTATGGTTGGTACCGGAAGACCTACATGTCATGAAATGATCTTATTTGAGGAAGATTGACTAATAAAGCACGTGGCAGGAAAAAGACCATCAAAAAAGTTATATTTCCTTCGGGCTATACATTGTTTTACATTTTTGCGTGAACACGTCCTTAATTTTTGTTATATAGGGAATGTTCTTTTAAAAAAGATAATTTTTTTTTTTCCTTTTTTTGTATGTATAATAGCATTGGTTAATGAACATATGTATGTTATTAATTTAAAGTATCTGTGGCTAAAACTTTTGATTTTTTTATAAAGTTATGTATATTTTATGTGACTTTTCATTCATATTTATAGTATTTTCTTGGTTAAGCAATCTTTGGATTTCTAGGTTGGAACTTTAGAAGCCTTTGTGAGACTTTTCATTGAACTTAGAAGAAGTGTTGTGTAACTTTGATCCGTAGTAGAATCGAAATAGTTTTAAAAATAAATTTGAAATTGCCAATCTCGATTCAATTTTTATTGAGGATTTTCATACTTCATAGAATTAGTATAGGCCCAGATGCTTAATTTGTTCAAAAAAATTATTATAGATCCTTATATATACTTTTGTTACTAAGAATAAAGATGATTATTTTACTCGATATTCCCAGCACTCATGGCGGTCGGGTGGGCAATCTGGGGGGGAGTCCCTTAGACTTTATGCATTCTTTACCGGGCGTTCCATGATGACATGACATTCAATTTGAGATCTTAACGTTGCTATAGAATGCGTACTTTATTTAAGTTGCTCTAGAAATTTTTTAACTAATTTTTTTACTTATTATTTTTTTTAAATTCAATAAATGACACCATTCTTCTCTATGATAAACACTTCACATCATAATATTATTATATAATATATATATATATATATTAATATAGTATATATTATATTCTTATATCTATATATATTAAGTTATATAATATATTATTTATGTAATTATGATTATATGGTTTTATATACTATATATAAGTGTGTGTGTGTTGTTGTATGTTGGCGTGTGTTGTGGTCTCAGCTAATGTGCAACAACGGAATATTTCTGTAATGATATGTCAATTTCTGTTAGAAACTGTAGGAATTAAGAGGATTGTCTGGACTCGAACTGTCATGGGAGGAACACTTAGACATTATTCAAATATAAATACTGTGTGGTTTTTCGGAATCTAAATTTTGCAATTTATTTATTGGCAAAAATTATCTTATGTTAGTTCACTAGAGAACGATCATGTACTCGCTTCAAATGGATAAAGTAAACGATAATGTTCTCAAATACACGCGAAAATACGTTGCTGCTGCCCGGGTTAATAAGTTACAACAAATGTTAGTTTGTTAAATGGCTTTAAGATACATCGTGAAATTTGAGGCCTGTAGTAACCCACCCTTATTATATCAGCGTACATTATATTTTATCTATTTAATTAGGTATAAAGAACGATAGAACATTATGGATTTTATAACAGGATTTAATGATTTATAACTCTGTAACACATCGTTTATTTACGTCCCATAATAGTATTAATTTTGTTGGTATGGAAATCCTTCGCTGTAGTACCTGTTCACTATTTATGTAGACCAGTTCTTCATTCGGTATATTGCCACTGTAATAACAGTTATACGGTGCGCGGGATGTTGTTATTGTTCTGGCTTGCTTTTCCATGCGCAAGTTCAGCCCGTCTGATCCACCTTAAATGTCAATGTTGCAATGTGATATCATTTTCGGAGTCGACTATCGGGCAAGCGTGAGTGATTCGACTTAGAGGTATTAACTTGATGCTAATCCGGTGTTGTGTACCACGTAGACTCGATTTTCAGGTATCCCACCGGTAAGATACCCAGTTGAGGTAAGGTCCGGTGATACTAGGAGGCCACGGAATAGGACCCCATGTTCCTATCCACCTACTGGGGTGTGTTTCGTTTAGATGATGTTGCACAGCCCATGCTGTATGTGCGTGGCACCCGTTCAGTGCGGGTAGTACAAGCAAATTTTGACAGTGTCTGTAATGGTAGGTCAGCGAGCGTAAGGTCTGTACAAAGTAGTTGTCGCGAGATTCTTGATTTCATTCGTATCTAGGGATTTACTATGGTAAAATGTTCGTGGGTAAGATCTCACGCTATAGTATATTATCTAGGTTCATCACAACACATTTATGGAGAGTAATTAAACTATCCGTGGTGTTTGGCGTGCGTGTAAGGTGATATGCGGGTGTTTTCTCCTACGGGCACAGTTACGATATTTCCAACCCAATTAATCGGCCATAATTGGGTGATAATAACCATGGCATCTCATCCGTCACAAAAATACGGAGCTGCCCGTCAAGTTTATTGTCAAACATTGGAAACTTTGGACTACGAACTACACAACGTCGGATCGCGGGATCAGACGGTGCACAATGCTGTGCTCTGTAATGAAAAAGTTGTTAACATATGGTATGTAATGCACTCGTACGTTCCTGTTCTGTGCGCAAGTAGGAGGTTGTGGGTGTTTCCGGTGGTATTGACAATAGAAATCAAATCCATTCAACGGGGTACAGTGGGAGGCTGACTGGGGTTGGAGAGGATAGTGTCCCGAGTTGGTCGAACACCTTAAGATTCTTGAAAACCTGTTGTACAATCTGTACCATAGTGGGAAATTGCCGGTGTTCGCGAAACGCGATTGTGATCTCTGTCGTACTCATACACCTCCGTATGCTCTGTGGGACATTCTTGCCTCAAAGAATATAAAACGCCTCAAAAACCCCATTAATTCCCACCCCTCCACCCCAGTCTCTTCGTTTTCCTTTGAGTGGTTTTCTTTAGGGTTGGTTAAATAACATATTTATTTAGCATAGTTTATCGGGATGTTAAATTAAATTAGGCATGGCTGAAGACAACACGATATATAATGCGTAAGTGGTACCGGCTTTGACGTGGTGTGTATAGATTACTCACTGGGCATACCAATCCCAAACGAGTAAGTGGTGTCATATTAACATTCGGAATCAATAATTTTAAGTTGGGCTGACAATAGTAGCAAATTTAATATTTATACAGACATAAATGATGATAAAACGTTCATTGAGGATTTATATGGGTTTATACCCCATTCCCCTTTCTGAACGTATTACAACTAGAGTTGTTAAACGTGTTTTTTTTTTCATGAAAATTTTAAAAACATCGTGTTTTTTTTCCGAATGTAGAGTGTTAATGTGCGGTGCTACGTTTTTTTGTTTTTTTTTTGCTCCTGGTACGGTCCTGTAAATTTTATATACATATCTATCTATATATTTAATTTTCTCCTTGAATAGATTGTTCTAATGAATGAGATATGAGCATCCTTATTTAATATCGAACCTTATAAACATGAGAGTTTTAAGTTGATAATATCTGCATAAAATTTTTTGACAATGGAGAGGTTAAGTGGATCGAACTTCTTCTATTTTACTGTTGAGAAGAATCACACATACGAAAGTGTAAAAAGAGCACTCTGTAAATTGTGCTTCACTGAGGCGGCCAATAATGGTTCGAACCGGAAAAGAATCAACACATAACCAGGAATTGCAAAAAACATGCAGTGAAGACATAATCTAAATGAAATACATGGGAAATCAGAAAGAAGGAGTAATACTGAAAGAAGAAAATAAGGCAATATAAATAATGTAATAGAAATCAAAAGATTTTGGTAAGCAGCGAAATAGAGCACAAATAAATAACCCGTCAGTTGACACTGTTCCTATCACTGAGATATTTAATCTTGATTATGTTTAAATTGGCTAAATGTGAGGATCAATAATAGGTCAATATTATAATATATACATATTTATATTATATATATATAAGATATTATAATAATTATCCATATTTATAATATAATATCTATATAATAATACTTATTATATATTTATTATTATAGATATTTTTTCTTATATTTAATATATTATTTAGTTATTTATAATAAAATATATTTAGTTATATATGTATATATATACGTACTTTATATATATATATAGCTAATATATTATGATTATATTATGATTATATTATGATCTTAGTGGATTACTTATTTGATATATATATATTTAGCCGGGTTGATTGATCTTTATAATAATTATATATATCGATTATATTATTAATATGATATATAATATATATTTTATAATAAATTATATTATATTAATGTATATATATTATATAACTATTATTATTATATTATATATCATAATATCATTAATTAATATATTAGCTAAGCGGGTTATAGGTAATATATTTATATACTGAGTATTTCCCATGACTTTAGTAAATAGTATATATATTAATATATACATTAATATACTATTGATTAGTACTTATATATATATACTATATATATATATATATATATATTATATACTATAACATCTGTAAATAAGATATATGATATAAATATAGTATATATAATACCTATCTATATATATATTATATATATAATATTAATTATATATACATATACATAATATGAAAAATGTTAAACACTAATATTATAATTATATACGTATATTATACATGTTTCTTAAAGCATGAGAACTTTTACTTTTAAATAAGACAAATTACAGATACAATACAATACAATTACAAGGCAAATTGGGATAACCAGATATTTCATAAAGGTTTTCTTCAGATGTTTCAATGTCTTTTCATAGAGAAGATAACAATCTGAACGAAAGATGGGCTAGAATGTCGGATTTGAATAAAGGGAAATAAATGGAAGAAATGGATATATTTTCCAAGTCAGAGGGGACTTCTTCAGTATGGCGTAATAATCTCTGGGTCTTTACAAACTTTCAATCAATGTTTCGTCCTGCTAGCATGGTGGATTAGTTTTAGATGTAATGCATTGGTAAGACTAATCAAAGTTAAGGCCTCTCGAATTCTAGATCTTCCCTGCCACTTTCTCAGCTCATTGATGAGAGGAAGTTCTCAGGCACATCGCAGAATATCCATTTCAAAAAAAAGGAATAGGCTCACAATGTAAGCATCCAGAGAAGAACTAATTATTCATAAAGCTCATAATTTGAAACTTGACAGAGACGGAGCAGCCAGAGGCTTCCGGTACTTTTCTCAAATTAATGTAAAAGTTTGTAGTAGTTAGTTAAACGTCATCAAATTCATCACCAGGAAACCACATACACTATCAGCCGAGGTTCTTCAGTGCAGGTAGCTCAGGTTTTCTGTAAGGCCCTGAAGTCTGTAAACGCAAATCTAAAGAACACCTACTGTCCATAGTTTGAGTCAGAGTCTGACTCCTCCTTCTCTTCCACAAATATATATATGTGAGGATGAGGAATCAGATTTTTCAGTAGAGGCCATGATTGGAAAACAGGTCTGAGGAATTTCAGATGCAGAGCAAGTAGAACAGTGGAATGTGTAATAGCAGGAGCCCTTGATGGTTTTCTTTAGAAATTTTTGTAAGTTTTAATGTAGGCCTATTAAGTTCTCAACCACCGTTGGACTTAAATATTATTATTCTTTTTTGATGTAAGTAAATATACAATTATAGTCCCCGTTAGACACAATTTTCTTATCTGATTCATATCTCTATTTTCACATGTATCATTCCTTCATGTTTTTATACGCTCCCAAAAGATGTAAGAAAGTGTAACGTGAATTAACTTGGCATATTTTTTTGTTATTATTTACTATTTTTTTCTAATATGCTTATTTTTTACAAGTTATAAAAATTATATATAGGTGAAAAACTGTTTATAATTCTTAATTCATTTTAATAATTTAATGAAATAAAAGATAAAATAAAAGATGAAAGTAAGGAAAATAATAATAAAAAAAAAAACAAAAAAACAGGGGGTCTAATTGTATTTATTTCATCATACGTTTTTTTTAATAAAAAACATGTTTTCTTGTTTAAATATAAACACGGGTCGTGTTTATTCAGCCTTTTCTGAACGTATTAAACTAACTATTGGTAGTAACTCAGTTTTCCAGCTGAACCTAGGCTGCAAAATAAATCTTCCATAACGCGGATTAAGCCAAAGAAACAAATGCGTATCTGGGATCTTTGATGAGGTCGTGCAACGAAAACTACATAATTGCTGCCATAGGAATGCAGATTTCAGCAATGCGGAAACTACAACGGTTTTGATTGAATGCGCATAAGTTTCGCGGGCGAGGTTCATCAGAGAAAATCGCATGCTGGTGCCATACGCGATAACACTATATGATTAGGCAAAAATGACTCACCGATTTTAAATTAAGACATTTTTCTTTTTCAGAACATATTTAATAATAATATATGTGCTCATAATTACGAGAATTATTTTCCCTTGGTTCTGCATAAGGGTTAGTTATAATATATAATATATTATATAATATAATATTTAATATTAATATTATAGTAAGTTAATATTTATTTAGATTATATGTTAGTATCTAGAATTAATATCGTATATATTAGTAATAGAGTAATAATAGTGATAAGTGATGGTATCATATGATAGTATAGAATTATATATATATATAATTATTATTATTACACGCAAAGATTAAATCTAAAAGAGCATTACGCAAGGGAAAAGATCTCCGTCTTGCTAAATAGTAAATTAAAAACTCCTAGATTGAAATTCCATTTATCAGTATTGGTTTTTTTCCCATAATGGAAAAAATGGTATGGTATTGTATACCGGGGGGATACGTCATTGTTACCGACTTCGACACATCCTTTTTCTCAATACCTAGAGTAAACGAGGGTACTCGGTATCTTGGTGCCGCACAAGAAGGGTAATTTTTTCGGAAAGTACGGATGTCCGGGTATGCCGCGAACAATGTTTCATGTACGGGCCCCATAATGGTATATATATAATTATATATATATATATATATATATATATATTATATATATTATGTATAGATTAGAATATATTATAATATATTATATATAGTTATTATATATTACGAAGATGAGATTTTAAACTTATATAGCTTATAATAGTAAATTCGACGTATATGAATATATATAAACAGTATATTAATCTTAGTTTTAACCTTATTTACTATTATTATATATTTATATATATTAATATATAAGATATACCACAGTATATATATGTTTACATACATATTATATAGTAGTTATATAGTGATAAATAATATATAAAATTTATATATACTTTACTAATTATAGAATTAATAATATAATTAATGTACGCTTTAACATATTATACAATATAAATTATCACTATATATATATTATATTATATATATATAGATAAGTATATATATATTGTTAATAACGTATATTTATATAATTATAATAATATATATATAATTAATATATATCATATAGTATATATATATTATTCTATAGTTATATTAATATTATATTAATATTATATATATATACCTATATAAATATATATATATATATATATATATATTATATTATATTATATATAATATATATATAGTTATATTATATTATATATTATATATGATATATATAATGATGTTATATATAGTATCAATATAGTCTAATGATATCTAATAGTGACTTAAGATAGTAGGTATTAGATTAGTTAATAATATATATGATAATATTATAATTTATTAGTGAGCAATTTATATATATTACTATATTTATTATATGTCATTATTATTGTTAGTATTTCGTTTTTTTCTTTTGATTCGGGAAGATGATAAGCTCATTGAAACATACTTAATAGCTTAAATTCTTTGGAAATTGAAGGGAAAGACCCGAGCATAATTAAAAAATAATGGTATGCCTGATTGCACTTCCGGATGTGGGTCTCAAGGGATTTTTTAGGAAATTGGTACAGATCCAAAGTTCACAAAACAGCTGGGAATAAATAAATTCTTCATTGGTTATAAAAAAAAATGGGGTTGCGTATTGTCAAAAGGTGCGTTAATGTTACATTTGCATTTTTGGACTTTTTCCAGGAGATAAATTTGGAGGATGTATGTGGAAGATACATGAGTGCATTAAGAGTATTCACCTAGGCATGATTTTCAGGAGCAATGGAAAAGAGCGTTACAAGGGACTTTTTGGAATAGTGGTATGTATGGGATGATTATATGTGGTTTTTTATTGATAGTCTAAATGCCAGCACATAGCTGTCTAGTGATGTTTACTCATAGACACGAGCTCGAGGGGCTGATGTATTTCAAATATAAATTAATTGTTATATAACTTATAATTAATGAGTATTGGTAAACTATGGAATATATAAAAAAAATGTGTAATAAATATAAGCATTAACAAAGCTACAGTATACCATTTCTATGCTGCACCAATGACTACGACCAATTTAATAAACACTATAAAAGATGTATGGTTTATACTAAATATCAGTTTATACCTTCAAATATTAAAGTATACTATTACTATTAACCAACAGGTTTATTTATGTAGTATGTGACTAGGGTTGGGAAAGGAAAAAAACAAGCTCGTTTTTTCCGAAAAAAACGGTTTTTTTTCATGAAAAAAACACAGCCTGAAAAAAGCAAGATTGATAATTTTGTTTTTTTCAATAAGTTGTGGAACTTCAATGTTTGAACAATTTATAATTTGTCAAGAATTTTAGCAAATATGCTCTAAGTTGGACATTTTTTGCGTTCCAATTTCCTACAAGGTGGAAAGCCCCTGAGTTTGTGTAGACACAAAATTATTTTTATGGGTTTTCTATATTTTATTTTATATTCATGATTCCTATTTCATATATTTTGTATTATGTGCTTACATTTAATGTGTTCGTTACTCTGTCTTCAAATTTCAGTAAACAATGTTTATTCATAATATTTAATCAGAATCTAATATAATAATATAACACAAGCGGGAAATACTTAATACGTTTATTTATGGAAATTAAAAGGTTTGCATTTTAAGTCTTCCCGCAAAAATGCCTTAAGCTTCTTGTTTGTGAGACGCTGCAAAAACTAGTATTATCAGCTCCATAATCAGAACGTAGAAAAATTTGCTAACTGAATGAGAGATGATTATGCTAAGGAGCCTAAGACTTAGAAGGCTCTGTTACTCGTTTCCCGTTTTTATTAAATTACGGTGCCTCCTGCTCCTTCACGTCTTGCAACCTGGTCTATTTTCCATCGACTGACGATTACTTTGTCATAGCGATGTAGATATTCAGACTTATTATGTTTTTATCTAAAATAAATTTGTGTCTGATCACTCTGATTGAGCCCACGTGATAGTGCTTGACATGTAGTCAACAGCAACAGTAGTTCAGTTTAACTTCACAGCACTTAGTGACTGGGTGTCTGTTGGAACGGGGGACTCAGTTTGAATTTAAGTGAATAAAAGTTTGTATATGCTCAAAGCCAATATTTATAAGTTTTTTAGTCATTCACTCATCATCCTTCATTTAGGTAAATCTTTTGTAATATTTTAGATTTCAATATTTTTATTTATTTCACTTGCTGCCTTAAGTCACGTTTTGTGTTTTGTATTCTCAGTTCAGACTCCATTCTATTATAAAGTATAATATCATTAAATATTAAAAGTAAATTATAAATACTGGATATAGTGATACAAAGAACGTAAAGATACATAGTTAATTTCAGTAATTATGAAGCCTACAAACAGCAGTATGCAGGCTACAACCTACTGTAATTTATTGTAACGAAAACAATGATAAAATATAAGGAGAATCTCAGTTATGTTCTGTCTATTAAAAAATCAATTATAATTGGAATATAATTTGAAATTAATTTCAAATAATCCTTATATGTGAAATATTTGAGAATTGAAAAGAGACAGGCGAGATATATCATATTACCTGTTCCACTTTTGTATAAAAATTACATTTTAGATGAAGGGCAGAAAAATCATGAATCTAAAAGTGGGCAAAATTTATGAACAGAAAACATGTTTTTTTCATGACAAAATAACATGATTTGAAAAAAACGGTTTTTTTCCCAACCCTATCCATGTATGACTACATGTCAATGCATTCAACATGTAATTTTAATAATTGGAATGTTGATTAAACTGATATAATGATCAGTTTATAATAATTATCATAATTAAAGAATAGTTTTATAAATACATATATATATTGTATGACTATACATAAAAATAAATTTTTATCAAATAAGTTACAGTACTAAAACTTATAAATGGTAATTATTCCAAATTGATATAGGGTCAGTGAATAATAATAAAAAATAACTAACTAATAGAGAAAATGATGGGGTGGAGGAAAACTTTCCGCTGGGTAAAAACCCTGCTGGAAGGATACCCCCATAACTGCTCTCTGGTAAGCTTCATCTGACAATGTGCTCCAAATTGGAGTAAAGCTTTTAAATTCTTAACTTGGAAAGACTGATAGCTTTTCCAAGATTCCCCCAAAAATGATATACTCCAACCTGGGACTGTCCTAAGGCTAGTGTAAGACTTCCAAACTTAGTTTAAATTCAAGAACCCATATTATAGCTTCCAAAACCATGGGCCTAAAATAATCACTATAATTAGATAAATAATGTTTCTTTCAATAAGTAAATTTTCCTTATGGTGTATTAAGATCTTTAAAAATTAAAATTCGATATTACTCAGGGTATGATATTTTTAATGAAACTTAATTGTAATATAATAGATTACTTTTATATTTACTTTTTTTTTATAAAGTTTCTCAGAATGCTGATAAATATTTTAGAATGTAGTGGTACATATGGATAGATTTGTTTATCGAGCTGATTAAGGTTTGTGGATTCAATACCTCTTTAAGTTTGTTATACATGTATATTATTTGTGGGTGTTATGCAGTTAATGGATTCGGGAGTCTGGGCTGCCAGAGCGCCGAGTGCAGAGGAAAGTACTTTTTTGAAGGGGAATGGGCCAAAAGCTGGCTAAATTTTTTTTTTTTTTTTGCTTATATACGTGAAATGAAACTGTAGCCAGAGCCAAAGTTGGTTGATGTAGTTGGAGCTGACAAATTAATTATTGGGATGCCAGGCCCTCATTGTATGTTTAATAATTTTAATACTTCTTTCATGTGCTAAGTTAAGATTTGAATGTAAAATAATTCAAATATATATATCATAGTAATAGTTATACTATATTATTATATATATATTTAGTATATATATATAATATATAAATATATATATATCTATTATTAATATTATACTTATGATAGTAAGTATAGTTATATATAATATACTAGCGGTATATTATAAAGTATATATATGTATTATATATATATATAATTAATATAATATATTTTATAGGTATGTATATATATAATAGTAATATAATATATATATAGTATATATATGATTATATAATATTATATATAGTATACTATATTATACTATATAGTAGACAGGCTGATGATTTAATGATTAACAGTTAAATTCTTAAATTATTATATATTATTATGTATATTATATATATATATTATATTTATATTTATATATATATTTAATATATATATAGATAATATATATATGCGCATATACTATATATTGCCGAGTAATAATGTTGATATATAGTAAGTTAGTAGTAGGATGGTACTAGGGTATCGGGTATCACGTATCGGTATGTATCTGGTGCCATTTTTGGTGGTATCTGGTTCCGGTTATCCGTTAAGTATGGCTCGTACATTCAGGCCATACTATCTTCACGTTGTTGGGTGAGAAAATCTATGAGAAATTTTTTAAATGATTTAATAATAAATCTGTTCAAGTTTAGATAGCTTAGTACTAGTAATGTATTTTTTTTCCTTCGATTTCCTTTTTAACGTTTCTCCACTTGGGCTTTAGCGTGACATTTATCTATTTGGACAGGCATTATTATAATTTATACAGTTTGTTTTTTTATGTACTTTTTTAAGTTGATCAATAGATTTTTTTTCTTTTTTGTACGTAATTTCGTGAAAAAGTGTGTGATTGCGCGAGTGTTTTTAAACTTTCTGGATTATTCATATTTTTAGAATTTTGCTGTAAAGTGTAGGGTTTTAACGTTAAAATTTCAGGTTTCTAAAGTTTAGGTTTTAGCGTACGATAATTTTTATCCCGATTTCTCCTTTGGTTTAATTCTAGTGTCCAGGTGCGGTGCTCGTTTTTTTTTTTTTTTTGTTTTTTTTTTTTTTTATTTTTTTTTTTTGTGCTGTTATAGAGAGTGTGTGCGTGTATGATATCAGATTTGCACAGGCCGTGGCTTTCATCAATCCAACATCAATGGCTTGCACTTCTAACTCTGCTCCATGGAATAGCAACGTCTCTACAATCTAACCTAATTTTTATGCTTCTTTTCTGAGACCAGATGGGCTAAGAATCATACCTTCTAACTCGTTTAATATATCCAAGACTATAAGCTTATTTTGTAATTTCGTCTGAAAGGGTGGAGTATGTGACTGATGTAAGATGTTGTATAAACACTTCCTATTAGATCACGTCTCGAGATCTATCTCCTAACTCGATGTTCTGTGGCTTGAAAAAAATCTTTCTTCCTTCTATACAATAATCTTTGCGTTTTGCTACTGTTCTCCTACAGAACAGATTCTGCTACTTTTTTGATTACCTTACTAAACTTCTCGACGAGACTGTTATTAATCTTTCCATAAAACTGAGTCGCTCGTATTTAGGGGTTTCAACATGTACACAAACTTGGGTGGACATTGTTGGGTCCTCTCGATACTGTTAGTTGGGTAGGAAAGCGCGAAATTTCATATCAGTTTCTCAACGATCCGGAGCAATAATTTAAGAATGTAGCACAATTCCTGCTCGTCCCAAACCTGATTCTTGAACAATGCTGATACCTATGTTTCACAATAGTCCCTTCTTCTGAATAAATACACCACCTTTCGCTCCTACGGTAAAGAAATTCTGACCAACAATCCTGTATATCTCTTGATATTTTAATACCTTCTGTCCAATATCTTCAATCCCTGCCTAGTGGGAGGTTTTTTTCTGGCCTTGATGGGCAGATTGGGATGGCACAATTGTGAGTCGTTGCTATGTCTACGCGTAACTTAGTATGTGGAGGGGTTGACTGCTTTGCTCATGAAGGCTGCTTCTATTCTGCGATTGAAAGGTGGGACTGTATTGTTGATGGGATTGAAGCAGGGTTCATCTCCCTTTTGGACGCTATTAATCTTTTTCTCAAAATCCATGAATTCGATCATCGATCGTGCCTGTTCTTGGCCATTCAGGCTAAGAGACAGTGCGTAGTCGGGTGTAGACAAACTCTCTCTTTTTCTATCTCTCACTGCCAATTTTCATTTTCCCACTACTAGAAATCGTTGCAGGGAGACTCTTCGACGAGCAAATGAAAGCGGACTTTCATTAAAACGAAAGTGCGCTGACCTATGGTTCTCTCTACGTGAGCGAGGAATCTCATTTTTTAGCCTCTTGCGGAAATAACATCTCTAACAAAGTCTGTCTAATCATCCTTCTCCTCTTCTTCTGCTCTGATGATCCTGAATGTTGAAGTACTCAACTGAAAAGGTCAAGTCATGCTTTTGGCCTCTGCTATTTTCTGCTAATTAACCCTGAGACAAGATTCTGGGAATTCCTCTTCCTCACTCTTCTCTCTCAGGTGTTCGCTATGCGCTTTACCTGTAATTTCATTTGATCGGAGTGCATGGGCTCCTGAAATTATGAACGTTAGTGAAGGCGGGTGGCCCGGATGGAATTCGTCTCCCGGAGTTTTGAGGAAGTGTGCTTCCGTGCTGACCCGCCCTTCTCGTTTAACTATATTATCTATGCCTCAATGAGGCTAGCACTTTCCCTCAGTGTTGGAAGCGCGATATGTCCACTAATTTTCGAAAAAAGGATGCTCGCTTTGATCCTTCTAACATCGGTTATAGCTCTAACTTGTTGATTTTTCCTAAGATCATCTTTAGAAACCCCTTACTTAACTCTCACTTCTTAATCATCGTGAATCATCATTCCGTCCTTTCCGATCGCCAGGACGTCTTTCGGCCGTCGCTTGTCCTAATGGACGATAATAGACTGTTCCTCCTATTTAAAGATGATTTATGGTTTTCCCCCTTAGGAACTACGGGGAAGAACTGCGTGTGGTGGGCGCTTGACATATCCAAAGCTTCTGAAACCGGGAATCGCACGCATCACTGCTGCTCTCAGGCTCCCCTCCTTTGGGCTTCCTTCTTCTCTTTGATTTACTGGAGTCCGGTCAAGCATCCGGTGTATCCTTACTAAGAGCTTCAAGAAAATTAGAGATGGACTGGTGTGGTTGCAAATATAGGTGATGATGTGGCGATTCTTCTTTTTTCTGTTCAATGGATGTTTGTCTACAGGGGTTTCTGTTTTCAAATCGTACCGTACTTTAATTCCTGCCTTAATACAATGATCTTTCTCACTGCACGATCTAACTCTATCCTCAATATGCCCGATGACTCGACTTCAATCTTCAACTCATTTCAATTCTGCTCTCCTTTGCTTCTAGAATTGCCTTTGTCTTAATCTTTCGATTGCTTGTTCTTGCTGATGCTGGATAGAATTTTCAGGGTTGGGTCGTCTCAAGCTTGTGAAAATTTAATTCTTTAAAAACCCAACTTCTACAATCATAAATCTCCCTCTCTAAGACACCTATCTTTCCTATCTCTTTCGACGGTTTCTCGTCTCTCCTGGTTGTACAATATAAACATCCCTGGCCTTAACATAACAAAAAAATTGTATTGAAACCTCAAAATCACAACGGTTTGCAAGGGCGGTCCTCAAAGAAACGTTGGGATTCGTTCACTGATAGAGGATCTTTTTTTTCTACCTCATCGTCAGTTAATCCACTATACAAGGGTTCATCCGCCTTTGTATGAAGTACTGCTCTCTATCTGGGAGGGCTCTGGTGTTCCAACCTTGGCTTTTTGGAGTAGGTCAAGTCAAATGCCAAAGAGACTTAAAAGACTGTCCTGTATCTTCTGAGTTCAAACGATTGGCCTCTATATTGGCGGCGCGAATGTTGGGTTGCTCTATCACTTTCTTTCTAAGGTGACTGTAGATGGTAAGTGCTGCGAGGGAACTTTGCACGTCTGCTCGAGTACCAACCACCTTACGACACACTCGTAGTACAAGGGTGCTATGTCTGCACATGGAGGTTTATGGTGTTGATAGTTATTAATGTCCAGGAACTATTCGCATGCGGTGCTTCCTACTTGTCTTGTCCTTGCCTACTCAGTTTGTGGAATTTCATTTCTCATCATCTTGTTTTCTACTCAATTTAAGTCTCCCTCACTTTAAACCTCGTCTGTGCTCAGATCTGCGTAACTGTGCGTTAGTATGATTTTTGAAGGCGTTCAACACCCTCCTATGAATTGGGTTCTGCCCGTGAGCGGCGGGGATCATAATTAAAAACATAGATAAAATAAAAGGTTCTAATAAGGTATTCCGGAATTCCTTAGCTGAAACCCCACAAGAGATGGTTAATTCCCGACGGTGAATTAGTACTACTATTTATAGAATAGCCATTTATAAGATTAGCTACGCGGAGCTTGCCTCGCTGTGACAATAAAATAATAAAAAAAAGATTCTAGTTGTGGAAGCCGCCTTATCTGCCACCCCTGGATACAGCCTGATAGTGACGATAGTGGCTTTTCAACAAATAAACATACTGAACTATGGGATTTCGATATGTTAGACTTTGATAAGATTTCAATGGCGAGAATTGGCACTTGAACATCATCATTCTAACCTTTCAAAGGTAATCATCAACCCAAGGAACCCATTCGTAAAACTGAAGCGACCGTCATCCAAGGAGCCAAAAAAAAGGGATAATTCCAATTTGCAAAATTTGTGAAGATAGGTGATGAATATCTACGAAAACATGGAGATGCGGCCTACAGAAGAGAATCTTTTCATGGGGTGGCATGAAAATGGGCCAAGGTTTTCATTATGATCAGTGCTTGCAGGCTATTTATCCCCCTCCCTTTTCAGTCGAGAGCGAGCATATTTATAGTGTGAGGTAGGAAGTGTAACACCCCAAAAGTGACAGGCTCTCGCAGTTAACTAGTGAAAGCTTAATCGTGTTCGTTGCTATCACAAAGTGAATGTTTGAATTATTGAGTAATATGAAATGATGATCTGTTATCTTTATTATCTTAGAGGAGTATATTATTCTATGTTCAGTTTAATTCTTAAAGCTTTTTCTTTATTTTTTTTCCTTTTATCTTTTGAGCTGATTAATTGAGGCTCTCTGTTCATTATTTTTTATTCTTTTTATATTGTAGCAGTTAAAGAAATCTTCTTGTAAATTGTAGATCATGTTAAAACATAAAGCTAGTTTAGCATAAAATTTGTTGAATTACTGCTACTGGAGAAATGGAAGATTGGGATAAGTTCTTTTTTGAATAAACACAAACATAAAAAGTTATTAATATGATCTGCATTTTATTATTCCTTTAAGGATACTATTTTTAATTTATAAAATAATTAAGTTGGGCACAACAATATGAAGATTATAAGGTGATATATGTATGGCTGTGTTAAAGGGATGCATATCTTGAGTTGCCTAGCAGTAAGCAAATGTTCTATCTTATTTCTGATGTAATTTATTATCATTATTAAAGTATTCGGTATGTACGGATCGGTTCGGTATCCGGCACTACAATAGAGTATCGGTATGGCCTCTTTTCTGGTATCTGTACATCCTATATGATATATATATTATAATATATATATATTATATATGTATATATATAATATATTATATATATATATATATATATATATATATATATATTATTATATATTATAATATATTTTAATATATAATACCTATAATTATATATATATATATATATATATAGTATATTTATGTATATATTAATATATATATAGTGTTGTATATATTATGATAATATATATAATATATATATATATTATATATATACCTTATTATTATTTCATATTGTGCAGTTTGTAATTGTTTTCAGGTTAGCCTAATAGTTGTAGGCAGGTTTAATATAAATTTGTCTTATTAATTTTGAAAAAAAATAATTAAATTCTAGTTCTCAGCTTTTAGGAGTATATTTTTAATGGTTTTTCAAGTTTAATATTATTAAATTTTAGCTATTAAATCGAATCAATTAGAATTAAGCAACCCATTAATTATGGTTTGAAAGGAAGGGAAAAGCCAAGCACTTGAGAATTAACCAGATCATACAAGTAACTTGGATTTTTACCCCAGATTTAGAAGAAAGTGGGGACTAATTCAGATTTAATATAGTTTTCTGATTGAAGAATGAGTGATGTTTTATGAACCTCTAAATCTTGATTACGGAAGTCCTCCCAACAAAGTAAAATTGACTTCAGTACTGGTAATTCGGATTATGATGAGGTGGAGTAGATGAATGATCTGTTGAGCTAATTGCTCCAGCAAATTAAAAGGCATACGATAAAAATGTTGCTCATCAGATTAAGAAAATATTCAAGGTAGGAAGAAAAAAAAAAAATGATAATAGAAAATAACTAGGCTCATTTAAGAATGTTTACATAACTGGCGAAATATTTGTTAAAGTTTGATACTAAATTATTCAGAATCTTTAGTAAATTGCGTGTTTTGGAAAAATTTTCGCACTAGCATTTTAGACTCTTGATGTAAGTTTGTAGCTAACAACACACTTTTGGGTATATTGTTCGTAGGTGAATGTGATCAAAAGTGCTATATATTTTGATGGTTATGAAGAAGATGGTGTATTCCCAGTTAAAAAAGTATTTCAAGGAAACAGAAAGCTAATAATTTCAGGTATTTTCATCTTCATGGAAATTTAGATATTAATCTTTGGTCAGGTCTAAATGTTCAACGATACTTTCATCTTGTATTAGATAAAATTGAGAATGGTGTATTATACATTAATATATATCTTCTGAAATCTGGTTTAACGAAGGTGAATTTTATTGGCTTTAGTTGGCAAAACAGTAAAAGTAGGGATAAATTATGGAGTTTAAGATATCTCGTTTGTACAAATTTTTGAAAAGGAGGAGAAAAATATTCATAAACATTGAATATTGAGTAGTTTGTAGAAGAATTTTGTTAAGGAAATTGATCATTAGTGACAAAAAATATGTTAATACTGATCCCCAGCATCCCTTTTTAATTCCCACATTGAGACCATATCAGAAGCAGGCAGTGCAGTGGATGTTATTTCAAGAGCAACCTAAAGTCCAGGAAGATCTGAAAAGTTTACATCCTTTGTATGTTGAAATAACAAGTTTGGACAATATTCTCTTATATTATAATAGGTTTGGAAGGTACTTTGTCAGCGAAAAGCCATTTGAGGTTCTCCCTTGTCCTGGTGGTATTCTAGCTGATGAAATGGGTCTAGGTAAAACTGTTGAGGTTTTGTCTTGTGTAATGTGCCACCCAAGACCAAATTATTCTTCACCTTTCAAATCTCTTCAGAATGATTCTAAGGAAGAAGAAAACTCTCTGACTATGGATGGAGTCTTTGAGGCTAATAAGGTGGAATCATACTCTATAATCAATGAAGAAGCTGATACTTCTTTATGTGAAGAAGAAAATGATGACAGTTTCTCTAGAAGAAAATGCTCTAAAAATGATTCTAAAGAAGAAGAAAACTCTCTGACTATGGATGGAGTCTTTGAAGCTAATAAGGTGGAATCATACTCTGTGATCAATGAAGAAGCTGATACTTCTTTATGTGAAGAAGAAAAAGTTGACAGTTTCTCTAGGAGAAAATGCCCTAAAAATAAAATTCCTCGTATTGTCAGTTACTCTCATCTTGATTCTGTTTTAGATTCTGATAAAGATTCAAAAGATTCAAATTATGACCCTAATCTCAATGAGGAAGAAGAAAGAGAAGATTTAAAGCATGAAAGTATGATTGAGGAGCAACAGTTAACTAAACGATCAAAACGAAAAGTCCAGAATGTTGATTACTCTGAATTTATGGAAAATGACCTAGAAACTGAATTTGAACCTAGGAAGAAAAAAAGAGAGGTTCCCAAATTTGATATTGAGGAGGAAATAAATAGTAATTCCGTTTTGAAAATAATTAATAATGTGATTCTTGATAAATGTTGGGGCGGTCAATTAGAGAAATATAAAAAGAAAGGTTCGTACAAAAAGTATAAAAAAATGTTAATAAGAAGGAAAAAAAATCCTACCCATTTTCTAACTCTTCGTCAAAAATTAGAATTGGATTATAAAAGTCAGTTGGCGGAATATAGTACTTTGGGTACTCTTAAATGCAATGGGTACAACAGATTTTTTGAGACAAAAGTAGAACAGAAGAGTTATTTTGAATGTGTTTGTGGGAACGAGGATGACACAACTGACTCTTTAAATAAAGTTCAGTGTACAAAATGTAGTTTATGGCAACATGCCACTTGTGTCCAGTTTAAACTTACAGATACCAATAAAAGTGAATACTTATGTCCCCATTGTTGGACATCGCAGCCTCCTGTACCATCAGGAGCAACGCTTATCATCGCACCCTCTTCCATTAGTCACCAGGTGAGTCATATTAATAATAGTTTTATTTATATTTTTGAAGAAAAAGCTAAAATTTATTTATTTATTTTAGTAGTTACTTATTGAATTAATTATTTCAGTGGGTTGAAGAAATAACGAAACATGTTAAAGAGAAGTCTCTTCAAGTATTTGTGTATAAAGGAGTACCTAAACAAGGCTACATTCAGCCACATAACCTTAGCAGTTATGATATTGTAATAGCATCTTATGAAACTTTAAGGAGAGAGGGCTTAATTATCTTTAGATTTGCACACAGTAATTAAGTGAAGATGGTCGAATAGTTAAGTTTTATTGTAACTATTGCTAAGTGTAAATAAATACTATGGTTTTCCAATATATATATATTATATATATATATGTTATAGTATTTTAAAAAGTAAATAATATTTTATAAAATATTTTTAATATAAATAATAAAAATATATATATAATTATATATATATATATATACTATATAATATATATATATATATATAACTATAAGTAAATATAATATAAATTATATACAGTATTATATAATATTTATATACTATTATTATATATTATATATATTTATAATATATAATGTATATATATATTATAGTAATATATATAGACTAATATATATATTATTATATAGTATATAATATAGTTAATTATATATTATATTTATATATATATATATAATTATATATATATATATATCAGGGGCGGCTCGGGGCCCTGGTTGCAGGTTGGCGCAACCACCATTTTATATACAACTTGCAGTTGGTGTGCAACTATTTATTTTTTTTTTTCTTATTAATTTTTAGAGCGGTTTAAATATTAAAGAAATTAAATTGCGTCTTATTATAATAATACACTCCATAGGATTTTATTATTTAATTGAGGAAAAAACGTCATGAAATTTTAGTTAGTCATAAATTTTCCTAATAAATATGATTGTTGCGGACACTTTACAACACATGCCATATACATTTTTGAGGAAAATGTGTGTGAAAAATATGACCGCGTGGACGCTTTATACTTACAACTTGCGGTTGCATATCAAGAACAACCCGCTTTGTTTCAAATACCCGAAATTCAAATTTATGAATACGAAACATTCCATAACCTCCCTCCTCATGTTTCAAATTTTACGTCTCAGCCGAGCGAAACGAATCTGTATTTGCGGTTTGTCAGATCTCTTGTTTGTCAGATCTCTTCTTTAATTTAGTATTCTATTCTCTCTCTCTCTCTCTCTTCTCTCTCTCTTTCTCTCTCTCTATCTTCTCTCTCTTCTCTCTCTCCTCTCTCCTCTCTCTCTCTCTCTCTCTTCTCTCTATCTATCTATTTCGTATCTATCTATCTATCTATTTTATCTTCTTCATATTCTATTTATCTAATATATATATATTATATATATATATATATATATATATATATATATATATATTATATAATTATATTATATCTATTATATATATATATATATATATAATATATAATATATATTATAGTATATAATGTATATATATTATATTAGAAATATATATATATAATATATATAATATATATCTAGAATTATAATTATATAATAAATTTATATAAAAAAATTTAAATTTAATTTATTCGATATATAATATAATAGTATATTATATATTATATATATATATATATATATATATATATTATATATATTATATATATTATATATTATGATATATATAATATGAACTTAAGTAATACATGGTCCTAAA
>JABUQX010126081.1:0-27500 GCA_015478945.1 Trachelipus rathkii
ATGCATCGGAAAGAAAAGCAGTAGGAGAACATGACAAACGTCGTGAAAAGAAAGCCCAGCCTTTACCGCCCTCTGTACCATTAATTAGAGAGAACTCGTCCTTCACAGACAAAAATCCACCCTAGAGCATCATGGGACCGCGACGACCCTCACTATGGTAAATCGTCAATGTAAGGGCTCATCCCTTGGCCCAGCCACAACCATACACGCTCACAAAACCCTGCCATTCTTCCTATCAAGTGCACCTTATTCTCGCTTCGCAAAACTCACATTTCTCCTTCAGACATTCGTGGTTCACTGACTCAATCCACTTTCTTCGGTCTCCCAGCTGGTTTGGTTCCTAAACACATATACATCCGCTTAACAAACTGACTATCATTCATCCTTTCCACGTGATCAAACCATTTCGAATATACTTTTATTTATTCTTTTTTATTATACTTTTTTTAAAAGGTTTTTTGTCGAAAGAGTACGAGTGACTGAGGGACTGATTGCTGAAGAACAACAAAGTGTGTTTAGGAGTGGTAGATGATGTGTGGATCAAATTCCTTTACATTGAAACAAATGATTGAAAATGAGGGAGAAGAAAAAATAAATTGTATTTAGGGTTTTATGGATTACAACAGGCGTACATAGGAGTTAATAGGGCTCTATGGCAGGTGTTATAGATATATGGTGTTGGTGGTAGGTTTCGAATGGAATCAAAAGTATGTATGACGATAGTGAAGCGTGTAAGAATAAATGGTGTCAATGGTGATTGGTTTAGAATTATAGCGGAGTGAGACAAGGTTGTGTTTTGTCTCCTTGGATATAATTTGAAGTATGGATGGGGTTATGAAAGAATCTGAGGTGGGGATGGCAGGAAATGGTAGAAATGATGAATGGAGATGGAGTGGAGGGTACCCCACCTATTATATGCTGATGATTTCCAGTTCTGTGGCGAATTCGAAGAGAGTTTCGATGATTGGTAGAGAGACGGCAGGGATAGTAAAGGAGGGGCCTTGAGCAACGTAGATAAGAGGTTATGGCTGCAGTGAGACAGCCTCGCGTGAAGTTGGCGCTGATGGCGAGTAGCCGGAAAGGCGTTCGAGTTTAAATATTTAGGGTATGTGTTGATGAGAGTGGAACGGATGATGCAGAGTGTGGAAAGCCAGAATGGCAGATGTTGCTGGTGCATTAATCGTTGGTGAATGGGCGATTCGTTTGAGTGCGCTAGAGTCTTACATGAGGGTATGTTGGTACCTGCGTTATTGTGGCTTTTTTGCAGTGAGATTATGGTCTAGGCATAGATCCAAAGCTCATGTGTTCAGATGGACAATCTAGCATGCTAGGTGCGAGAAAGAGTTAAAATGAGAATGTAGGCCAGAGAGTTGTGCAAAGAAAGTGGTAAATGAGAATAAACGAAAGTATGTTGAAATGGTTTGTCACGTGAAAGGATGAATGATTAATGGCTGGTTAAGCGACATAGCGGAGCTGAATCGGCTGGGAGACCGAAGAAAGTGATTGAGTCGGTAACACAACTGAAGAGAAATGAGTTTAGAAGAAGAAAGGCGCCTGACAGGAGAGGTGTGCTCACTCGGCTGCGACGAACCCCTTACACGATTTACCATAGTGAGGTCCGTCATGCCCATTTAAATGTAGGCGGATTTTCTTCGTCCGTGACGAGTTATCACTAATACGCCACAGAGGTGCGCTTCTTTCGACATTTGTCAAGGAGCCTTCCTCATTTCTTCCGATGCTTGTATTTTTACTCCTACCTTGGGAATATAGATAAAGAAAACATATATATATATATATATATATATATATATATTATATATGGTTATAAAGAGATATATATATATATATATATATATATATATATATATATATATATATATATATATATATATATATATATATATATATATATATACCTTTATCTACCTTTTTTTCCTAAGATTGTAAGGTGCGTGACAAGCATCGAAAGAAAAGCAGTAGGAGAATATGACAAAGTCGAAAAGAAAGCCCAGCCTTACCGCCCCCTCTGTATCACACTGTAAGAAACCTTAAGCGCTACTGGAAAAATCTTAATTTAGATCTGGCTGGACCGCGAGGGATCCTCACTATGGTAGGTCGTCAAGTGTAAGGTTCATCCCCTGGCTCCAGGTGGGCCACAACCATACCCCATTACAACACCCTGCCATTCTCTCCTATCATGCACCTTCTTCTCGCCCTGCCAAACTTACATTTCTCTCCTGCAAACATTCCTTACTGACTCAAACAAACTTTTCTTCGGTCTCCCAGTCATTTGGTTCCAAACACATTACCACTGAAGTACATCTGCTTAACCAAACTGACTATCATTCATCCTTTCCGACCAAACCATCTCAACATACTTTTCATTTATTCTCTCATTTACCCCTCTTCACACCACACAAATCCTCTAATACGTTCATTCCTCATTTTTATTTAATTCTTCTCACACCTAGCACGCCCCTTAAGATTGTCCATCTGGAATACATTGAACTTTAGATCTATACTTCTTATTCCAGACCATAGTCTCACTACTATACAATAGTCAGGTAAATAAATATACCTCATGTAAGACTCCTGGCAACAAGACTTCATCTTTTTACATTCACCAACGATTTAATTTCTCCCTCGCCACCTTCCTGCCATTCACAACTAATCCTTCCTATTACTACATTTTGCATCATCCGTTCTCTTCTCATCCAACATATGCCTTAAAATTTAAACTCGACACTTGTTCCAGCTGCCTACCATTCCAACATAACTTCACACTGAGGGCTATCCTCACCACAACCATAACCTTACCTTATGTACGTTTACTTTCAAACCCCTCCTTTTCACACCCGGCAAAATCTCTCTACCAAGAGTCTCTAAGCTCTCTTCAGATTCGCCACACAAAACCAAAACCAAAACCAATATATATATATATATATATATATATATATATATATATATATATATATATATATATATATATATATATATATATATATATATATATATATATATATATATATATATATATATATATATATATGTATATATATATATATATATATATTTCTCTTCTTTCCTTCTTCACCTACCTTATTTTCCTAAGATTGGGAGTAAGGGCGCTACAAGCATCGGAAAAAGAAAAGCAGTAGAGAGTATGACAAATGTCGAAAAGAAAGCCCAGCCTTACCGCCCCTCTCTGTACCATTAATTAGCAGCCTGTCAGCAGACACAAATCCACCAAAGCTTCAGCTGGGACCGCGACGACCCTACTATGTAGAATCGTCAATGTAAGGGTTCATCCCTGGCCCAGGTGGGCCAAAACCATGCCCCCATAGCAAAACCTCACATTCTTCCTATCATGCACCTTATTCTCGCCTTCAAACCTTGCCACATACATTTCTCTCCTTCAGACATTCGTTCACCGACTCAATCCACTTTCTCTTCGGTCTCCCAGCCGGTCGGTTCCCAACACACTCTCCACTATACATCCGCTTAACCAACCGACTATCATTCATCCTTTCCACGTGACCAAACCATTTCAACATACTTTCATTTATTCTCTCATTTACCCTCTTCACAATTCACAACTCTCCTAATACTGTCTATTCTCATTTTATTAATTTTCCTACACTCTAGCATAGCCTAAGATTGTCCAATTCTGAACACACGGAACTTTAGGAAGTATATTCCTTTTATTCTAAAACCATAGTCTCACTACTGCCAATAAATACAGGTAATAACATACCCTCATGTAAGACTCCATCAGTGCACTCATGACTTAGTCCCTTTACATTCACCAACGATTTAATTGCACCAGCAACCTTCCTGCCATTCACAACTTTCCTACTACACTCTGCATCATCCGTTCCCTTCTTATCCAACACATACCCTAAATATTTAAACTCAGACACTTGCTCCAGCTGCTAACCATCTAACATAACTTCACACTGAGGACTGTCCTCACTCACAACCATAACCTTACTCTTATCTACGTTTACTTTCAAACCCCTCCTTTTACATACCCTGCCAAATCTCTCTACCAATCCTCTCAAACTCACTTCAGATTCGCCACACAGAACCAAATCATCCGCATATAATAGGTAGGGCACCCTCCACTCATCTCCATTCTCCATCATTCTAACACCATTTCCTGCCATCCCCACCTCGAATTCTTTCATAACCCCATCCATATACAAATTGAATAACCAAGGAGACATAACACAACCCTGTCTCACTCCACTATCTTAATTTTACATAGAACATAATGATCCGATAATCCCATTCCTAAACCCTTCACTGATTTAACATTCAACACATATTTCAACATCTCCTTCTTCACCAACACAAAATCAATCATACTTTTCACTTCGATACCATCTCTAACCTACACAAACTCTTAGTGATACTTATGGATACTTTGTGTTTAAAGAAAGTATTACTTACACATATAATTTCACAGAAATCAATCACCTTCTACCATTCTCATTTTCCCGACACCCCAAAACTAATTTGTTATACTACATATCCCTTTTTGATCACTCATCCATCATTCGCCCAACACAATTCATCTGAAGTTCCTTCTCACTCACCCCATCCAAAACATCATTCAGATTATCCCAAAATCTGTAATTTCAACAACGTTTCCTCTAGATGGACCATAGCATGCCACAACTATTACTGTACCTTGACCTTTCAAACTTAAATTTAACCATTAGAATTCTTAGACTCCACACACAACAAAATCTAACATAGCTCTGTACCACAAGTCACCCATCAGCCTGTAACTCCTTCTTTCCTAATTTCATTCTTTCTACACCAGCACACAGCCATTTCTCTACAATTATTACTCACTGTTTTCACTGTTTCCACTCATTTCATTATATAGATATATATATATATATATATATATATATATATATATATATATATATATATATATATATATATATATATATATATATATATATATATATATATATTGGTGGGTTTCTGTAATATATATGTATATATATATATATATATACATGTATGTATGTATGTACTTGGCAAGGTTGAGTTGATATATATATATATATATATATATATATATATATATATATATATATATATATATATATATATATATATATATATATATATATATATATATACTATATATATATATATCTATATATATATATATATATATATATATATATATATATATATATATATATATATATATATATATATAATCTTTGGTGGCCCCCCACA
The DNA here is from genome assembly GCA_015478945.1 of Trachelipus rathkii. Lineage (NCBI taxonomy): Eukaryota > Metazoa > Arthropoda > Malacostraca > Isopoda > Trachelipodidae > Trachelipus > Trachelipus rathkii. The sequence goes on from JABUQX010126081.1 coordinate 5,263, forward strand.
TATTACAGACAGAGTTCGTGCAGAGAAGCTAACTGTAAAAAAACACACAACTAGTTGACTTCAAGCCAATATGAAAACGAAAACACATTAAAACTATAGAAAAAATGTATGTTTATAATACGTTAGTAATTACTCCTTCATTATCTATCGATTGATGTATCTTTTTCAGTTTTTCTACTAATAAACCCTTAAAAACGTCGTCTGGCAAGCATATAAGGTTCATAAGCTAACTGTATAAATTGAAGATTTAGGGGGTAGGTTATACTGTACACCCCTGTATATATATATATATATATATATATATATATATATATATATAGATATATATATATATATATATATATATATATATATTTTGCCTACCCATGTGAAAACTTTAGATAGGTTACTGGATATACATATATATATATATATATATATATATATATATATATATATATATATATATATATATATATATATATATATATATATATATATATATATATATATATATATATATATACATATATCTTTCCTACTCAAGTAAAAACATAGAAAATTAATTTGATAGATATATATATATATATATATATATATATATATATATATATATATATATATATATATAAATATATATATATATATATTTATAATATATCTATTTATATATATATATATATATTTATATCAACATCTAGCTCACTACTGATATATATATATATATATATATATATATATATATATATATATATATATATATATATATATATATATATATATATATATATATATATATATATATATATATATATAATTTGTGAGTGAGGTTTGATGGAGAGGAAGGTGATACAAAAGGAAGTAGGTAAAATTAAGAGTGAGAAGTTAAGTGAGCAAGACAATAAGGCTAAGTATGTAAGAGCGCTCGCTAGTAAATCTGTTGAATGTGAACAAGTTGATACTGAACAAATCTGGCAAATGAAGGAAGCAATTGTTATCAAAAGAAGTGTGGATGTGCTAAAGTGAAGTAGGAATGTTAACAGCGAATGGTGGAATGAAGAGGTGATTAAAGGTAAAAAAGAAGCGTGGTTGAATGTACTAAAAGCAAATGATGAAGACTCAAAAGAAAGATGCTTGGAATTATATAAGGAGGAAAAAAGAAATACTAAAAGGTGTATACGTAGGAGAAAACAAGAGGTAAATGAACAGTTTGGAAGGAGGATGAATGGGGACTTACAAGGGAATAGGAAGCTCTTCTGGAAGGAAGCGCGAAAGGTTAAGAATGAGAATAAAGGGAACCTGCTCAGAATAATGAATAGGGATGGTGCTTTTGTAACTGATGAAATGGATGTGAGGGGAGTGTGGAAAGAACACTTCGAAAATCTGCACAATATTAACAGAAATGAAGAGGTGATAGTGAATGTGTGTGGGTTTGATGGTGCAAAAAGGAATAGGTATTTTTTGGATGAGTTTATTAGCAAGGAGGAGGTAATAGGGAGGTGAGAAATCTTAAGAGAACTAATGGCAACGCTTCAATCCAATTCTCGTGTTCCATGGCACAAGCAAGGGATGCTTTTAACTGACGATGGAATCGTTCGATAATTCCGTTCGAGACAGGATGGTAGCTGGTGGTGCGCACTCGAGAAGTGCCTAGGAGTGTCATAAGGTCTTTAAAAAGAAATGACTCGAACTGTCTGCCTTGATCAGTGGTGACGGTGGATGGCACACCAAAACGCGAGATCCAATGAAAGACAAAAGCTTTCGCAACGGTCTCGGCTTTGATATCCGGAAGTGGAATAGCTTCCGGCCACCTAGTAAAGCGATCAATGCAGGTGAGGAGATAAGAAAATCCCTCTGAAGGAGGAAGCGGCCCGACAAGGTCAATATGAACCTTATCGAAACGTTCCGAAGGAGGAAGGAATTTTCCGAGAGGAGCTTTGGTGTGTTTATGGACCTTGTGTTTTTGGCAGGAAAAACATGCACGGGTCCAATTTTTCACATCAGAGTTGATGCCAGGCCAAACAAAACGTGAAGAAATTAACTTTTGTGAAGCCTTTACTCCAGGATGTGATAAAGAATGTAAGGTAAGAAAAACAATTTTGCGAAAAGACTGTGGAACTAAAGGACGAGGAGAACCTGTTGAAAGGTCGCAAAGAACAGGTTTGGACACATTCGGAAGCGTAATTCGTCTCAGCTGGAGAGATGTGTCGTCTGAGAGCGAAATACTTTCTGATTCCTGAGCCTCGACCAAAGCTTCGTAATCTAAAGATGTAAGTGGTGAGATGGAATCCACATGAATTCGTGACAGAGCATCCGCAGTATCGTTGTCCACTCCTGAAATGTGCCTTATATCAGAAGTAAACTGGGCGATGTACTCCATATGTCGAGCTTCACGCGGATTATGACGTTCATGACGTGATTTAATGGCGAAAATTATCGGTTTGTGGTCGGTCATTACATGGAATTCCCGACTTTCCAAGAAATACCTAAAATGCCGGATTGCTTTGTAAATGGCGAGGAGCTCACGGCTGAAGGTACTATACCGGGTCTCAGCCGGTTGGAGTTTTTTAGAGAAAAATGCAAGGGGAACCCAATGCTCGTTTTGAAGCTGCTGTAGCACTCCCCCTATTGCAAAATTGGATGCATCGGCCTGTATACGAGTCGGTGCGTCCTCTTTTGGATGCATAAGGAGAGTACTGTCCGCAAGAGCATTTTTCGTGGCAATAAATGCCTCACGAGTTTCCGGCGTCCAAGGAATTTTGGTCGCTTCTTGGGTTTAATAAGAGGAGATTGTGGTGCAAGTAAAGCGGCTGCCCTTGGGATGAACCGATGATAAAAATTAACCATTCCCAAAAACTGTCGAAGGTTTCGCTGAGTTTCGGGGAATGGAAAATCACGTATTGCAGAAACACGGTCTTCGAAAGGTGTTATGCCTTCTGCTGTAACAGTGTGGCCTAAAAATGTCAAAGAGGAAACTCCAAAGACACATTTATCGGCGTTTATTCTGATACCATACTCATTTAGACGGGTGAAGACAGCTTTGAGATGGTCTTCATGCTCCTCTGCTGAAGTACTGGCTATCAGAATATCGTCGATATAAACCCAACAAAAGGGTAGGCCTCGAAGTACCGTGTCTATGAAACGTTGGAACGTTTGAGCGGCATTCCTCAATCCGTATGGCACACGAAGATACTCGAATAACCCAAAGGGCGTTATCACCGCCGTCTTTGGGATATCCTGAGCGGCCACCGGGATTTGATGAAAAGCTCTCACTAAGTCAATTTTAGAGAAAATAGTAGAGCCATGAATATTAGAATTGAAACTCTGGATGTGCGGAACAGGGTACCGATCTGGGACAGTAACACCATTAAGGGCACGGTAGTCTGAACACGGACGCCAATCCAGAGAGTTTGGTTTAGGGACCAAATGAAGAGGGGATGCCCAAGCAGATTTAGAAGGACGGACAATCCCTAATTCGAGCATATGTTCGAATTCTGCACGTGCCGCTCGAAGTCTGTCAGGAGCGAGACGCCTAGCACGAGCAGAAACTGGAGGTCCTGTCGTTTCAATATGATGTTGCACATCATGTTTGACAGGCAGTAGAGAAGAACAAGGACGAAGAAGATCAGGAAAATCTGAGCGAACCATATTGAGAAAAGGATTAGAAATGTCAGAATTGACAACGGAAATGGAACCCAACGTGAAAACTTGGAGAACACCAGACACCTTAAGGTCGGTATTCCCGTCGAGCAAACGTCGATTCCTAATATCAACCAAGAGGTTGAAGTGCTCTAAGAAATCGGCACCTAGGATAGGGTATGCCACATCTGCAACAATGAATACCCAACGGAAAACTCGGCGAAGGCCAAGGTCTAGGGAACAGGACCGTTCACCATAGACCTTAATGGACGTACCATTAGCTGCACGGAGGGTAGTGTCAGTAGGAGAAAGAGGAAATTTTGAAGACGAGGCTGGTAGTAAAGATAATTCCGCTCCAGTGTCGACTAGAAAACGCTGGCGGGTGGTGGGATCGTAAATCATCAGCCTTGAGTTGTTGACTGTAGCCACCTCAGCTGCTGATTCCGCTGATTGGCTTACGAGTTTCCCAGTTGGGAATTTTGGGTAGTAAGCAAATGGGAATTAGTGCACGGAATGGTACACTTGTTAGCAGATGCACCAAACCTCCTGTGGAAGAAACAGACCCCTGGTTGAGTGTCTGCTGGATTGTTGGTGATAGGACGAGGAGATGGAGAGCGAGGTCTGCGGGGCGAGAATGAACGCGAAAATTGAGGACGTTGCTGAGCCTGCAAGGACGCCTGTTGCGTTATATTCATGGCCTGCAAGGTCGCTGCCATTGACGCCATTGTCTCCTCCAGTCTAGTTATCCTCTGTGACAGAGAATTATAGTTTGCACTATTGGAATTAGCAAATTCCTGCCTCAGTGCCTGGTTAGCACTTGTCATCTCCTGACGAAGTGCATCAATATGAAGAGTAGTTATTGTAGGATTCAATTGTGAGGGTGGTGAAAACCCAGAAGCAACAGCTGACACAGAAGAAGACGAAAGAGTGTCAGATTTAGGGATATGAATACGGTCCGCCATTTGACCGTACTCTTCTAGCGTGGAGCTAGGGTTGATTAACGCCATCAAACGGCGCATTTCGAGAGGCAGGCGATTGAGCCAAAGTTCAAGGAACATTGCCTGGCTGTCAGCACTGGGATTGGGGTCATTACGCAAGACCAGCATCCGCTGCATAAGCTGGGATGGCTTGCTGTCCCCCAGTACTTCCCCCGAAATCAATTGCTCTTGAGTTTCTCCTCTTTGGGAATCTCGAAGCGTTCAACAAGAATGTCTTCTAGAGTCTGAAAGGGGTTCTCAGAAGACAATATAGTAGGGAGAGCGTCCTGCAACTGCTCCAGGACAGTGTTAGGCAGAGCTGCGATAGTAGCAGCATACTTCTGTTGAATGGAAAACGAAGTAGGAAATACAGATTTAACAATGGTAAACCATAAACTTGGCTTACCAGAGTTATATTTGGGCAGAACTGGCATATAATGCACAGTTTGCACCGAAGGAGGAAAAGGAATTTGATGAGGATCAGCAGGATGAACTGAAGGATGCGGAGACAGTTGAGAAGGATCAATTTGAGGATGTGAAGATTGAACAGGATGTTGTAAAGGATTGAATTGGGGAAACGAAAAACCTTGAGAATAAGGAAAACTATAAGAAGAAGGAAGTGAATGAGAAACAGAAGAATAAGGAAAGTTACCAAACGAATAGGCATGAGTAGAAAGAGGAGAAGGATAGTTTAAGGAAAGTGAAACATCAGTAATAGCTTGAGAAAGTGGAGGAAGTATAGAGGAAGAAGTAGAAGTAGTAATTTGAGTGGTGATAGCTGTAGTTGTGGTAGACACATTAGATGAGGGTGCCTCAGTAGAAGAAGAGACAGGGATATTAAGATCATGGGATTCGTGTTCACCCATGATTGCAAGTAGGAAACAAGGAATTTATAATTGAGTTATTCACAAGATTATAATATTGCACCCCACAAAATACAAAATCACGAGTGAAATTATAAATCACAAGATACAATAATATAATAATGTGATATACAAAAAGGGAAAGAGTGTGGCTCCTAGTTAATGGGAAAACTAAAATACTACAAAAATAATAATGATGGTAAGTACAAAAATAAACACAATGAGAAAAAAAAATAATAATAATAAAAATATAAAATAATAATAATACAAGAAATAAAAATTTAATGAGAAAAATTAATAATAATTATGCAAAGACACACAATAATAATAATAATACACACAATAATAATAATAATAGCTAATAATAATAATAATAATAATAATAATAATATAATAATAGTAATAGTAATAATGTGAGTACAATTAAATTAGTTACCAACACGGTAACTATAAACTCCAGAAGGCTAGAAGATAAAAGTTCGAGTAGACCGTTTCCTCCACCTTCTATAAGGTGCATACGTAGGAGAAAAGAAGAGGTTAATGAACAGTTTGGAAGGAGGATGAATGGGGACTTCCAAGGGAAGGAAGCGAAAGGTTAAGAATGAGAACAAAGGGAACCTGCTCTGAGAATAATGAATAGGATGGTGCTTTGTAACTGATGAAATGGATGTTAAGGGGTGAGAACACTTCGAAAATCTGCACAATATTAACAGAAATGAAGAGGTGATAGTGAATATGTGTGGGTTTGATGGTGCAAAAAGGAATAGGTATTTTGGGGATGAGGTTATTAGCAAGGAGGAGGTAATGAGTGAGAAAGTTGAAGAATGGTAAATCTGCAGGTATAGATGAAATTCACTGGTGAAAATGATCAAGAACGGAGGTGAGAGATGGTGATTGATTGGATTTGGAAGTGGTGCAATAAAGCGTTTATGGAGGGTATAGGTCCAAGGGATTGGAGAGAGCAGTAAAAATATCCTTATATAAGGGCAAGTGAGATAAGGAAATCAGAAATTATAGGGGAATAAGTTTGTTGAGTGTTGTAGGGAAGATATATGCTGGTATTTTGTCGAAAGAGTGCGTCGAGTGACTGAAGGACTGATTGGGAAGAACAAGGTGTTTAGGAGTGGTAGAGGATGTGTGGATCAAATCTTTACATTGAAACAAATGGGGATTGAGAAACAGAGGGAGAAGAAGAATAAATTGTATTTTAGGTTTTTATGGGATTTGCAACAGGCGTATGATAGGGGTTAATAGGGAAGGTTTCCATGGCAGGTGTTAGTGACATATGGTGTTGAGGTAAGCTTCTGAATGGAAACTAAAAGTATGTATGAGGATAGGGAGGCGTGTAAGAATAAATGGTGTCAAAGGTGATTGGTTTAGGATTAATAGCGGAGTGAGACAGGGTTGTGTTGTGTCTCCTTGTTTATTCAATTTATATATGGATGGGGTTATGAAAGAATTAGAGGTGGGGGTGGCAGGAAATGGTGTTAGAATGATGGAGAATGGAGATAAGTGGAGGGTACCCTACCTATTATATGCGGATGATTTGGTTCTGTGTGGCGAATCTGAAGAGAGTTTGAGAAGATTGGTAGAGAGATTTGGCAGGGTGTGTAAAAGGAGGTTTGAAAGTAAACGTAGATAAGAGTAAGGTTATGGTTGTGAGTGAGAATAACCCTCAGTGTGAAGTTATGTTAGATGGTGAGCAGCTGGAACAAGTGTCTGAGTTTAAATATTTAGGTATGTGTTGATGAGAAGGGAACGGATGATGCAGAGTGTCATAGGAAAGCTTGTGAATGGTAAGAAGGTGTCTGGTGCAATTACCTTCAGAAAAGTCAAAGGACTAAGCCTGGCTTGCACAGGGTCTTGCATGAGGGTATGTTGTTATTATGTGTTATTGTATAGTAGTGAGACTATGTCTGGAATAAGAAGTATAGATCTAAAGTTCAATGTGTTCAGATGGACAACCTTAGGGGCGTGCTAGGTGTGAGAAGAATTGATAAAATGAGGAATGAACGTATTAGAGAGTTGTGTGGTGTGAAGAAAGGGGTAAACGAGAGAATAAATGAAAGTATGTTGAGATGGTTTGGTCATGTGGAAAGGATGAATGATAGTCGGTTGGTTAAGCGGATGTATAGTGGTGAGTGTGTTGAAAAACCGCTTGGAGACCTAAGAAAAAGTGGATTGAGTCAGTAAAGGAATGTTTGCAGGAGAGAAATGTGAGTTTGGTAGAGGCGAGAAGAAAGGTGCATGATAGGAAAGAATGGCGGGGTGTTGTAAGGGGGTATGGTTGTGGCCCACCTGGGCCAGGGGATGAACCCTACACTTGACGATTTACCATAGTGAGGATCCGTCGCGGTCCTGTGAAGCTCTAGGGTGGATTTTCTGATTGCGACGAGTTCTTACTAATTAATGGTACTTTTGTCATATTCTTCCTACTGCTTTTCTTTTCCGATGCTTGTACACGCACCTTACTCCCAATCTTGGGAAAAAAGGTAGATGAAGAAGAAGAAGATATATAATGAGATTAATTAAAATTGCAAGCGAAAAACGGTTTCCAAAGAAAATTTTAAAAAATACCCGATATAGTGCAACAACGCCAAGCGAAGAGCAGGCTCGCCTGTCTTAATATCATTGCAAATATAGGAGATATTTTATTACAGCTAACGCGTACCTTAGGTAGGCAAGTTATGCAGTAGATAGGCAGGCAAAGCATAAACAGCTCATTTTTTGTTTATATTTCTTTAAGATTTTGTAGTTTAATTTTCTTTATGTTTCTTATTATATTAACATTTTTTAAATTGTTTGATGTTTTTTCATTATATTATTAATTTGTTCTTAAAAATAAGAAAGGCACTGCCTACCCCAGCCTAACACTTAACTACGATATATATATATATATATATATATATATATATATATATATATATATATATATATATATATATATATATATATATATATATATATATATATATATATATATATATATATATATATATATATATATATATATATATATATATATATATATATATATATATATATATATATATATAATAAGAAAAAAAAATTCTAGCCTAACTATAAACTCTATATTAAAAGGGAATCCCTGTGGCTTGTTTATGGTTCCAGCCTCTACCAAGTAATCTGAACGTAAATAAATAATCTCTTTTTACAGTTATTTACCGGGGATAAATATTAATATTAATTTATGAAAAGACTATATTAAAAAATCAGAGTGTTCAAGTGACAGTCTGAGGAGACAAGAAACTGCTGCTCTCTGAAAAATCCATATTTGGTAATCTCCTCTGACCCAAAGCCACTAATAGACCTTATCATCCAACCCTCCTTCATTAACTGAATCTAACACACTATCCCAACTCTGACCCCAAAGTACTCCTCTACGTTAAACAAAATTCCCACTTGTACTCATGAATAACTTTTATGACCAAATATAACAATAAAACAAATGAAAAACAACCTACCAAAACAAGAAGAAAAATATATATTAGTAATAAACATAAAAACAAAAAGAAGATTTTATTCTTGCGGGATCCATGACTTCCTGGACTGTTCGTGCAAAGGGCAATGTGCATGTGCATGGACAAAAGAAGCAAGCAGAAACTAGAAGCACAATCAAGGTGAAAGTAAGGACACCAAAACAAGCAACCTAAAAAAGAAAAAGAAAAAAAAACAATAATTTTATACCTTTCTCTCCTCTCTCTTTCCCCTTCCACATACTCTTTTATTCCCCTTACATCCACTGCGACTTTTCCTAAACACATCTGCAATCTGGTGTTTCGTATCAACCCATTCGACTCTAGATATTCTCCTCTCTTCAAACATTATCCATTGTATCCAAGCCATATCCTGTCGCATAAATTTGTTCAGAACTTGTGTAGCAGAATAGATCGCTTTCTTTAAAGTCTTGCTATCAGTATACACCACCACCTTAAGTCTTTCGCTCCCATACAACTGATACCATAAATCTTCCACATATATCCCTGCATTTGTCCCTTCTATAAACCCAATCGCCTCAGCTTCAATCGTAGACCTTGCAACCCTCTTCATGCATTTATATTTCCACGAAATTGGACACCTATTCCCATTCATATCTTTCAAAGTAACAATATAACCCACTTGAGGATTCACCCTACCTTCCATTCCATATGACGCGTCAGTATAAACTTCCACCACAATCTTCCCCTCCAACTTACTCAACCAAACCCCTAACTCAACTTCTTTCTTCCTTTTCAATATGTTTATCAACTTTCTCATTTCATCCACTTTACCACCCTTAAAAAACCTACTCCTATCACTCACATCATAACATAAATCAGGTCTTGTCTGACCACATAACCAATTCATTTGCCCTACCAAAGATCTATACGTAGTCAATTCCTTCTTCTTCATCTCTCTATCACCAAAAAACTCCCTCTTATCAGGCACCACTATATTTTCCATGTATTCCCTTTGTTCCAACCACATCCCCTCCTTTTGTTCTTTAATATTCAACCCAATATATTTAAATCCTCCTGCATCTTCTGTTCCGATTTGTACCCTCTTTTTCAAACCCTTTATGACATTATCCAAAAACCACTGGGTCCCACCGAAACAAAAGTCATCCACATGCGTACACATAACTCCTACCAAACGACCCTTTTGTTTCCACATAAAAAACGCCGGCTCTAGCATACTCTTTTTTTCCCCCCAGCTCCTTGATCACTTCCCCAACTTTATCATACCACGCCCTTGCAGCATCTTTTAGCCCATATACGGTCTTTTGCAACTCCCAGACATAACCCACCTCTTCCGCTTCCTTTGGAGGAGTCACATAAACACGTCTTTTGATCTTATCACCTTGTAAATATGCAGCTTTCACATCGATAGAATGACATTCCCAACCTTCCCTTTAATCACACTTAAACACAATCTCAACACTTCACCGGAACAAGTAGGTGCCTCCGTTATCAAATCCTTCCCTGTTTCTTCAAAACCCCTAGCCACTAACCTCGCCTTACACACCATTTTCCCTTCTTTCATCTTCTTGGTTATCACCCACTCTGCTGATATACATTTCTGTCTCCTCTATCTTTAACCTTTTTTAAAAACTTCATTTGCCTCCCAGTTCTTTGCTTCTAGCACTCTATCATCATTACCCTTTTCAATCAACCAAACTTCTTCCTCTTCGTTAATACATTCAACTTCTTTGTAATTTCTAAAATCGATCCACCTATTTTCCCCACTATCCATATCCTTTATATTATAAGAATCACTCCACTTCTTACTTGTTGCCTTCCCTGCTCTTCCTAACACTCTAACATCAATCCTTTCATTGCTTTCCTTATGTACCCCCTTGTACCTTTTGCCCACGTTAACCTTCACAACTTCATCATGTACTTCATCCACTGCCTCCTGTTGTTCCTCTTGTTCTTCCTGTTCTACAGGAACATCCACATTAGTCACAGTCACCACTTCAACTAAATCGCCATTCTCTTCTTCTCATCTTCTCCACATACTTCCTCTTTCCTTTCATGTTCAGTCATTTCATTGTTAGCTCTGTCATCAATGTCCTTCGAAGGAATTCTGGACAACCGTGTAATGTGAACCCTAGCAACCTCCCGAAGTGTACCACCATGTTTCACTATCACCGTTTTCCCATCTCTACCTATGACTTTCGCCGGGCCCCTCCATTCTTTATCAATCTCCCTCTTATAGTACACATTCTCCCCTGGTTCCACCAAGTCTAATTTATGTTCCCTTATCTGGCCCTTTATAGCCCTCTTTAACCTATCGTCACTTTCTTGTTGAATGTGTATAATTCTACTCTTTTGAATGCCTTCTAAATGCTTTAATAGAACCTCGCTTTCTATACCTAGAACACCTAAACTCTCTTCATCCTCACTCGTACCATTAGGTAACCTAACATTTTTTCCAAACACAAGTTGATTAGGAGAATAACCGTTCCTATTTAATAAGCTATTCTTTGCAGCAACTGACCACATTAAACATACATCCCTATCCATCCCTTCATCTTTCATTTTCCTTATCGAATCCTTTAGTAAACCCACGGTTTTCTCACACTGCCCGTTACTCCAAGGACTCTCAGCAGCAGTAACCCATTGAGTCATACTGAACCTTTCACACATACATTTCATCTCCTCGTTTTGAAACTCTAACCCATTATCACTCAAAAAACGTTCAGGTGCCCCATATACACTAACCCATTTCATCAATATCTTATCCAATATCTCCTTTGGTTCTTTACTTTTTACCCATACTGCTTGGCAATACCTTGTACACAAATCAACCATCACCAAAAACCTCTTACCCTCTATCTCACCTAAATCCATTGCCACTGTTTCGTTAAACCTCCGTGAAAGAGGAAACCCTACTATCGGCCTACTCGGTGTCTTCTGATACCGGACACAGATACCACATTCATCACTTACCTTATCCACCACCCTTTTATGTCCTTACCCAAACACACCTTCAACCTCTTTCCCATACTCATCCCCTTAATCAAATCCCATAATCTACCTTTTACTCGGATGTCCAAACTGAAGGTGAAGTTTATGAACCATCTGTCCCTCCTCCTTATAGTTATTACCCATTAAAATATTTTACGGTCACTCCCACCAAATATTCATCTTACGAGAACCAGTTCTCATACATAAAATCATATGCCCTCTTTCATCCTTCCTACATTTCACCACCATATTGTCAAACTCATCAATAATTGTTTCATTTTTTCTCATATTTAGCCTAATACCTAACCTTTGCAACGACTCATAACCCAACAACCATGGCACATCACCTTGGACGACCTCAGTCTGCAAAGAAAAGCATACATCATTTACACAACACGGAATATTCATCCTTTTTACACCCTTGTAATTAGTTTCACCAAACGTATAATTAACATCTATAACTTCTTTTGACTCCAAAACCACTTTCTTTCGACCACAGTCGGATCCATTGTCACACGTCCTAGTCATCTCTCTCTCCGATTACATTCTGAGGACAACCAGTGTCTATTATCGCACATATCTCTTCATACTCTCTTCCTCCATTCCCCTCATTCTCTACATTCTCTAAGCCATCTGTCCTGAAATACACCCTATTTCTCTCAACACTTACTTCCTTTTTCTCCATTCCACTTCTGCCATTCTGAGATTTTTTCCTCACACTATTTGGACAATGATAACCAAAATGATACAAAGACCCACAAACCACACACCTCATCACCTTTCCATACCGATCCTTTTTTCATCTCGTGGTTCTGCCCCCCATGCACCATCTCTTGTTTGTTCTCGTATCTCTCCACTTACCCATCCACTTTTCTTTACCATTCTTTTAGAACCGACTCCTTCACATATATTCAACAGAGCATCCTTAAACACTTTAAACTCCCATGCTTCTTTCCCACCAAAACCATTTGTCTCTGATTAGTATCCACATTCGCTCCCTCTAACAGGTGCACACATTTCATGTCTTCTCCCAAATCTACTTTACCTACATTCTTACACTTTTTCTCTATAACTTCATATCTATTCACATATTCTCTCATCGTTTCATCCGCTCTCTTAATATAAAAAAAACTCAAGAATTCTATCATACCGATCACGCTGTTGTTCTTTCCCATTTTTTATCCAATTCATTAAAAAAAAATTTCACTCCATCTTCTTTCTCCAAACCTTCCCATTCTACGTCACATACACCTTCCCTCGAAAGCCTTGTCCCCTAAACTCATTAACACCTCACCTGCAGGACTCTCATAATTTTTTCCTTCCACCTTATACCAGAGATTCACCTTTTTCTTCCACATCTCATACGCATCACCGTCATTCACGTCCCCTTTAAAGGGAGGACATACCCTTTTCGTTCTCACCTCTGTCGTCACCGATTCACCACTTCCAGTTGCTTTCGAATCCTTTTCACGGTGCATTTAGAAGTGGTAGAGGATGTGTAGATCAAATTTTTATATTGAAGCAAATGAGTGAGACAGGCGTATGACAGGATTAAAAGGGAATCCCTGTGGCTTGTTTATGGTTCCAGCCTCTACCAAGTATTCTTAACGTAAATAAATAAATCTCTTGTTACAGTTATTTACCGGGGATAAATATTAATAGTAATTTACAAGAAAAGACTATGTACAAAATAAATCAGAGTGTTCAAGTGACAGTCTGAGGAGACAAGAAACTGCTAAGCCTTCTCAAACACGGGGACCCTCCTTGACCTAAAGCTACTAGACCTTTATCCAACCTCTCCCCATTAACCGGACCCAACACACCATCCCAACCTGACCCCAAAGTACCTCTACGTTAAAACAAAGATTCCCACGGTAATTTTACATGAATAACATTGACCAAATATAATTTAAAAGGCCAGTCCACTAACAACCTGCCAAAACAAGAAGAAAAATATATATTAGTAATGAACAAAAACAAATTTTTTTTATTCTTGCGGGATCCATGACTTCCTGGACTGTTCGTGCAAAGGTCAATGTGCATGTGCAAAACCCTGCAACAGTGAGAGGGGCAGGTCTTTGTCCAAGGCGGTCGGGATCGAGGGATTCCCGACTCTCGTCCCTCACGCTATGGACAAAAGAAGCAAGGAGAAACTAGAAGCACAATCAAGGTGAAAGCAAGTGACACCCAAACAAGCAAAACCGTCAACACCATAGCAAAAATATAAAGGCAAAACTCTATAACACAAATCCCAACTTCATAACCACCACCCACTTCTATTCAAATTAAATCTCAACATATAAATTAATATACTTCACCCCCCTATAACGTCATATATTTCCTCACCCTTTATCCTCTCTCATCCTATCCACATTCCTACCATCTGCTCCTTTTATGTAGACTACAGGCAACACTATCTATAATCTCAGCTGACACCGCTCACGGTAGGTTCATTCAACTTATTATGTTACTCAACTCTATTTTCTTCATAAAAAAACATCTTTATGTGACCTTTATGATATCCTAGCGAATTCAAATTCATCCGTCACCTTTATTTCTACACCATTCAGTTAAAATTTGCATCTCCTCTTATTCGTACTACTCTCTATCCTAACACTAATGTGCACTCTTAAATTATTGCTTCCACTCTTTATATAACCTAATTTACTTTATATATATAATATAGATCATATATTAATATATATGATAAATGTCATTATAGCCCATAAATAAAAAAAGCTATGTATTCACTTTTATACAGTAAATAAGAGCTTAGTAAATAAAGTTTTATTGCCCCCGTATTAGAATCTGATCATCAGCTAGCTATTTTATATCACCTCAGATGATAACTACTATAAGTTATGGTTTATATTATATATAATTTATATTATAAATATTAATATATAATATATATATATATTATTAATATTATTATATATATAATATATTATTATATAATATAATATATATATATATATATTATATATATATATATAAATATTAATATATATTATACAAGAGATAATACTTTATTGTGACGAATATAATAAGGTCAACAATCATTTGTTAATATATATTTTCTAATATATAATTGTATGTTAAAATATAGTAGTTTTTAATGAGTTTAAAACCTCTAGATAACACCTACCTTATAAATGTAGACCGCATATGATTATTAAGTTGTTACAGAGGTCTCTCGGATACCCTCTATATGAGGTGACGACAGGTGAGGGACAATTCATCCCATTACTGTCCCCATCTAGGTCATCGATAGCTCACTCTACTGGAAATATAAGTATGTTTTTTAAGGGCTCTGAGTGAACTACGTGAGTAGGTGGACAGATGAGGGTAGTATGAATCGAATATCAGCCTCTGTTAAGTCCACAACCTAGAGGCCGTGAAGAGTGAATACCTATATATACCGTAAACTGAATATTCATAATGTCAGTCAACTATCTCACAGAAGGTGTTTTTTATGATTAGTTTTTATATATAACATAAATTTAACTTTTAAATATTATTATTAAATAAATAAATATATAAAATATATTTAAAATGTAAAAATAAAATAAAAAAAAAAGTAAAAAAATAAATATATATAATTATAATATATTACCAAGTAATAATATATTATATGTGCAATAAACGCAACAATCATTTGTATATTTCTAATATATAATATATTATAATATATTAATATATATTAATTAATAAATTATAATTAATATAATATAATATTATATATATATATATATAAATATTAATATATATATAATATATTTATGGGTGCCACCTTAGATTAGGCGTTAAATATAACAAATATTTATTTTTTATAGTCTTACGTCGACCATATATAATTGATTTACCATTATGTCTCAGACATTTATTGCATAAATTTTTTATTGCATTATTTGAGATTTAATATATTTAAGTAAGTTAAGTCAGATAGGGTGCTAATATATATCCCTCATCGTATATATAATATATATAATAATTATATTATTTTAATGAAAAAAATTATTTTTCACGTATATACAGTACTCTCTAGAGTACCTCAACCAAATAACGGAGTATTATATAAGCTGCTCATAATATAGCATATGGAGGTTTCACATGCTTACTCTTGCTCAAATTATTAGTATGTACTGGTAATGTAATAATGTTCGCCTTGTTAACTAGAACTATATGTACTGAGGAGACACACTATATTGATTGCACAGTGAGACTAACTTAGTATATAATATAGTGAAATTGCAAGTAACTCTTCATCCTTTCCAAAGAAGATCGTGTTATAAACGACTTATATATATTACGTATAACTCCATTAGTTTATTCGAAATTTTCATTAATAATATCTTATCTAATATCTACTTACTAAGTGTTATTGTGTATAGCGAGTGAATAGAAACCCTCTAATTCTAATACCATAACACGTGGATCATCATTATTAGAAAGCTGGTGTCTCAGATATTCATTGAGATAGCACTATAATGAGAGAATCAATGCCTGTACTCTGGCGGTTCAATTATTCGTGTGTATCGCTTACTTAGAATAAATGTTATCTCTACGATATTTGCTGTTAGAGACTATCGCAAATATATAGTAAACACAGCTCTCCTAAGGACTAAAACCTTCTGCATTGATGCGCCTAAAGATGCAGGCAGGTTGGTGGTCGGAGTCCGGAGTCGGTGCGGAGGATCCGCGGCTAAAGTTTCTGACTAAGGCAAGGAATGATGTGCAGAGATGTTCGTGAAATGTCTTTTGACAAAAAATATGACTCATTGGAGCTCTCACTCGAGGCTTTTAAAATCACTTTGAAATTGAGGTAGGAAATAATGAGATGAGGTTTAGCGTGAGAGGTAGAGGGATACGTCCGGGTGTGATATATTTCATCTACTTTCACAAGAAAAGTGATCTGGATGAGTCCGCAGAAGTAATATGTATCATTTTCCAAAAGAATAATACTTCTTGAATTACTTGTACTGGCAAGCGCAGTTCGTTATATTTTTGGAAGAGCTAGATACAACAGTAGTTAATTGGCTGACAATCGGTGGAGCGGACGCATTTCATAAAATCGCTTTTTAATTGAGCTTAAGGTTTCTACTGACCACTTCGAGTCCTACGGTCTTTAACCCCATTGCTACATGACTAAAAATGCGCGATACAATTATGAGCAAATTACATTCATCTTTAAGCTCCATACGCACTATTATGGGTTCATAAATTTTCTGAGTATTGATCTATATTCTAAGTATGTGAAAGAAATTTTCTCTATGCTCACTCACCATGGAAGATCTTTCTCACTATCTGATTATCTTCAACATCTTAAATATACTAAAAGATAAGAAATATAAATAAATCTTCCCAAAAAGGTACGAAGAAAATTCTCTCTCATTGACAATGGTATTTCTAGGTGTATACTAGCTCTTTTTAGTATTTAAGAAGGTCTTTGTAAATCTAGTGAGTATAGAGACATTAAAATTGAAAGTTAAACAAACTAATAATTGAGAAAACCTACATAGTAAAAGTAAATACAACCACTTAGATAGCTCTATGACGTAATTCGACATTTTGAGATTATGTTGAGATATGTAACGCACGGAAGTTTATGGCATAGAAGCTTGCATCTGACAGTAGAATGTAGAATCACACACCCGAAATCAGCACATTACTGGCACAAAATTTTCAATTGTAACACTTAGTGCAAGTCGTATAAACCAATATAATACTCGAGATCTCCCACCTATCTTTAATTACTTCTTCCTAATGTTTGTACAACAGTTTTACTCATCTTCCAAAAGAAGAAGTCCCAGATGACACTTCCGCAGAACCTCTCCGAGACTATTGCGCAGAACGCGAGTTCTTTTGTGAAGAATATGCTCATTTTCTCTACTTGGAGCGTCGTCGAACCATAAACACCGATCTCAATGACTCAACCACCTCTGGTATTCTAAAATTTCACAGACTTTAGCCTGATTATCCGACTCCGAGATCTTTGACCTTGATAGACCTCGCTAATCTCCGCACTACCTCTTCAAATTTTCTAACGTTAGATCTTCACCCTCACACGAGACTTCCAGAACGACTACCCCTTGGGGATTTTACACACGACCGACAATATAGGCCTCCAATAGCTTCTCCACAACACACCTTGGGCACTTTTGTCAGCAGGGGTTACTTAAGTGCGAGAGTTAGCACGTTACTCGATCTGCCATGAATTTTATAGGCTCTTTTCATTTTGGTCGGTAAAATCAAGACTCACATTTAAACGCTGCCTATAAGACACCAACTCTCCTTTTAGTGTACCCTCGTAAGTTGGTCTGGAAAGTGGAATCGTATCAATATTTATAAAATAAGTAAGTTAGCTTTTAATTCAATTTTGCTTTAAGGTTTAAATAACCTGCATTTTGTGTTGCCATTCAAACTGCTTAAGTCAAATGATATAAAGTGGGTTTTTACATTGCGAGAGAAATCGAATGCAAGTATCAATCAAAAAAATCAGAATATCTAATCAATAAACTGGAAAAATAAAAACTTGATGATGAGATAGCGAGATTCTCGCAGGAATGTGATAGTGCCTAGTGACATAATAACATTTATATCTTATAACTAAATAATAAAATCGAGATGTTTCTTAAGAATACTTATCGTAGTTTATTTAAGAATATAAAGGTTTATTATAAATGCATCGTAACAATAAGCTGGTTCGCCATCCCTACACTATCTTTAAAATGGTTTCAGTCAAGATTCCGTTAAGTGAACTAGTGGTGAATTTTAAGACATCTCGTAGTCTGCATTTTGTCCATCTTTTTCGAGAAGTTGAATGTGTCTTTCACTAAGTTTATTGCACTGGCAATGTTCCAAATGGACACACTGTAAAACCACGCCTGGACCTTAAGAGCTATATAATGAACAAGTGGGTTGTTCACAGCGATTGATTAGATGGGAACGCCACTAATGGCCAACCACTTAAGCCTAAAAACGAACCAATAAAAATAGTTTACCTATTCAAATAGTTGGAAATTCCAAAACGAAAAATTAATTCTCTGGAGATCTGAACCTTTAAAATCACACCGAGAATTATGCGGTATCATGATTGACATAATCCGGGGATTTTCCTATCTTCTATAGCATAATTCTCTCTTATCTTCTTTTTATACAAGACGCAAATAATACGTTGCTACAAAAGAGTTCTAACTCCATTAAAAAAAGAGAGAAACACCACCTAGGTACATTCCAGCTCGTTTAAACAACACCATCATAGGGATAATAAACCACAACCTATATGCGAGGAGTTGGTAATGATCCATAACCGGGTGATTTTTTTATGAGGTCTCCACTTATGAGAAAAAAACGCTCTCTTATCTCTTACCCTCTATTACCTATTCTATGTCAAGTTTATTTTGTATGGCGTCTTCGGACTAACAAGAATGTATGAGAATTACACGCACGCATTATTGTGGATCAGAGATTGAATAACATCTCAAGACGGAAATGATTTTACACGAAATATATAGAGTCCTTTCCGCGGATGATTTTAGAAAATCTACTTAAGTAACGATTAGACAAATAGATTTCAAAACTAAATAGATGAACTGAGGCACATTATTTCAGTTCCGATAAGTTGTATATATTTATAGAGTACTGAGCTTTTAAGGATACTACAGGTTCCGAATATCAAGCAAGATTGCACCTTCATCAAAAATAATTCTAAATACACGGATTTGTCTAGGATCAAATTAATTTTAATACACTATAGGATAGATGAAAGGACTTGTCTCTGGACAAATTAGTAAAAATACCCATTTAAAAAGAGAAATATCATTTTTTTATATTACGCAGTGAGAGTAAAATGAGTACGAGAAAATCAGTACTCTTCAAAAAATTACACTGGGAATGTCGAGGATGCTTTTACTGAAGAATCTCAATCATCCCAGCAGCCGTGAAACACAGGATTACCGATTTGAATTTGAAGAAATTCCAGAAGATCCATCTCATCTTAAACGTTAATAATGGTATATATTCAAAGGCATCCCATTGCATCTCTTCCCATATTTCGGACATCACATAGTACGCTTACACAATAGTAGCAAATGGGTAATACTAGATTGGGAAATATAACGGATTGATATTACATTCTTTAGATACTGCTGGGAGAAAAAAAAATGGGGTGTTTGGTTTTAACCGGTCTATCCGACTATTGAGAGTAATTATATGTCTGATTATATCGAGAGTAGCTGTTCACGTGGATTTTCATCTCTTAACACCAACACCTGTGATCAGATACAATTTTCCCGGTATTCTTCGCTATCACAATGCCCAATCTCTTTGTTAAAGGTAATGTTTTGGACGATAGAAGTAAGTTATTGCGTCTGCGTTTTGGCCACAAAACTCCATTTGCTCGAAAAACCCCTACCCACCGTATTTATGCTTCTGAGAGAAATTATTCACAGAGCGGCTATTTTTTCGGATGAATTCGTTATAGATACGTTTGCATAATTTAGATATCGCCAGATAATGATTAGCGCGTATTCCAGAAGTTCGCTTTGTGGAGCAGGAACAACACCCTCTATATTTCATATACCCCTCTAAGTCTTGGCCATCATCAGAGAAGAGAAACCACAGCCTTTTATGAGGGCATATAAGCCTTCAAAAATGTATATGGCGAATGTATACATGGAATTATTGAAAATATATTATATAGTAATTACTTTTTTCATGTTCTGCGGCGTACGGTCATCTTGTTGAATCCTTTAATATGCCTATGGAGAGTGTACCGTATGTTCTCGTTTTATTACCTAACTTCATTGACTTTTCTAAATTTGCTATAATTTTCCCATTGAATTCTACCAGAAAGCAAATCTAAGAAGATGTATTGCTTAGCCTTAATATACAGGAGTAATGATAGCTGGTTAAAGTTAAAACCTTTTTAGGAAAGAGAAAACCATAGCGCAGATTTAATTTTCCCTACCTCACCTAGTTTGTGAATTGAATAAAGCAAACCGGCAACCTTAGTATTTAAAAGTAATAATAAGACAGACCCTCACAAATAGTATTATTTTATAAATAATTTGTATTAAACCTATATACCATATCAGATGTGTATTATATGTAAGTGTATGTAAATAAATTTTACCTATAGTAAGGTTAGGTTAATATCATAAATTATTATAGTAAAATCAATTTAGCTGAATAGATTTTGCACTGAAATATCTTAAAACATATTAACATCTATATCTAATTCAATCCATAGTAGTTTAAATAACGTTAAATTATAACAAACAACTCAAACAATAAATAACTACAATTATATAAACACAAATCCATAATATAACTTATAACACCATACCAATAAGAACAAAACCTAATATATTATCAATAAATCTAATAATAATTAACAAAGGAGCTTTCACAAATTATCACTATATCCCTTTTTGATAAACTTCATCAAGTATCGAATTAGTTCCAGTCGAACAAACAAAAGCGATTTTCGACGTCAGATCCAAGACAAAATTTGTCGTAAGCGCTCTTAACCTAAAAAATTATTTATAATTGTGACATCTATAGGCAACTAATGATTAGAAATGTAATTTCAACAAAGAAAGAAATAATAACAAGTCCATTCGAGGTTATAATATATATATATATATAATATATATATTAAATTATATATACTATTAATTATCTATATTTATATATATTAATTAATAAATAATATATATAAAAATATATTATTATATATAATATATATTAATATGATAATATTATATAATATATATATATTATATATTATATATATATATATAATATATATATTATATATATTATTATATAATTATATATATATATATATATTATAATTATGATTAAAATTATATATACAATATATATAATATATATTATATATATAGGATACAATATTTAAGTAAAATTAATACTGTGTGAGTAGATCAATACAGAGTGAGAGTTAGGCCCGTAGGTAGGGTAGGTAGCTCCTACGCCAATAATTTACTAGAGTACTTCTTTAATCAACATATATAAAAATACCTACATATATCATAATTGAAATAATTACACTATAATTATATTATATATTCATAATTATTAAATTAATGAAAAGTGAAAAAAAAATGATATACTGGATCATAGGTAAATCAAACGATGAGAATGGATATTCAATATGGAAATCATACTGTACAACTGTAGTAATATAAGGGTTAGCTCATTTATGAGAGTGATAGAGAGGTAGTTTAAATTCTTTATGGAAGAATATTCTTCCTGCATTACGTCACCCATTCATTTTCTAACAA
>JABUQX010126082.1:0-5000 GCA_015478945.1 Trachelipus rathkii
TAAGTCTATTTGTTTACATGCATACCAAGAACTATTAGTCTCCAAACTATTATCTAATCTTTCCTCTGTAAACACTGAAGCAAAATAAGCATTGAAAATGTTGACCAACTCCTTATCTGAACTCACTAAATTTTCATCAATTTTAATTAGACCAATTGTCCTATTCTTACTTTTAAATTTATAAAAGCTAAAAAATTCTTCAGGTTCTTATTACTATTCCTTGCTAAATTAATTTCTGCCTCTCTCTTTGCCTTTCTTATTGACTGGTTAAGTTCGTTTCTATTTTTATAATTTTCTAAATCATCTTCTATATTACTACACCCTTGAATATTTTAAAACATCTACGCTTTTCATTAATTTTCTCTCTTATCTCTATTCCACCAAACAGTTTTTCTCTTCGCCACCCTAATAAGGTTTATCTTTAAAACATCCTGACTGAATATTCATTAAAATTTGCTTAAAATGTTCCCATGATAAAACAGTTTTGGTCTTTAAACTCTTTATCCCAGTCAGTTGTACTAAAGCATGTCTCGAAATTTGGTCAAATCGCCATTTCGGAAATCTTAGAGCTTTTCCTTATTAACTTGAAATTTGGGCCCAGATATCATATTCATATTAAATCTAATTATATTATGGTCACTAATTCCTAAATTCTCATCAACTCTAACCTCATCCACTATACTTTCATCGTTAGTTAATATTAAGTCTAATAGTGCATCGTGTCTTGTGGGTTCATGGACCATCTGGCTCAAAAAGTAATCAGTATACAAGTATAAATTCAGAACTACTATGGTCCATATTAGACAAGGAATCCCAATGAATGCCAGGAAAATTAAAATCACACATTATGACTATACCTTTATCTTTACTGTGGCATGCTGTCTCAATTTCTTTCACAATTTCCTCATCTTCTTTATATATGATACCCAAACCATGTAAAAAAACTGAAAATGTAAAGTTTGTTTTGAAAGATTTTTGCTCAAAAGTAAATGAAAGTTTTTAAAGAATTGTGAAAATTGCAAAGTGCAACATAGCTTCGGCTTTCTCTTAATGAAGAAATGAGTATGCCCAGTGTCAGAATCAATGTAATACGAAAATAAATCAAGCAATTGCAATTAGTTTTCTTGATGATTTTTCAAACCAACGAGACACAGATTCATCCTTATCAATCTTAGTAAAATGATTCCATCGATATCTATTAAACGGTTTACGAATTTTGTAAATAAACTTGATCTATGCAGTCACATTCGGATAGTTAAAGATATTTCCCTACTCTCTCTCTCTTCTCTGAAAAGGCTCAAAACATATTTTTTTCAATTTTACAGGTTAGGTCAATTTTACAGGGGAGGAAAGAATAGCAAAATCTGATTATAATAATGAGTGTTCATCATAGCCACAAAATATAAACGGAAGTTATTAATTTTGCTGAAAAAATAATAGAACTAGAATAATAATTTTTCTCATATGTATAATTTTTTTTGTTTCTTAAAATTGCTGTCAATTTCAAAATATATTTATTTATTTTATGCCTTTTTATTCAAGTAAGATTTAATTAAGAATTAAGATTTAATTAAGAATTAATAGTCAATTGTGGGATAATTATATATAACGTACCTATAGTAATTCTGTCATTCCTTGTAACATGAGGATACTGATATCGCTTTCAGATGTTTTAATATAAGCTTTTGCACATATATTGAGTTAGATTTTTGTCGAAGTACATTAAAAAGCAAAATGCTACTCCATATTTCTTTCAGAATTCTAATCCATTTGGCCTTAATAGAATGTTGCTTCGAAGTGGCAATTTTATGTCTGACTATATCGTAAGTGTGAATATATATAGATGATGATGGCGATGATAATGGTAATAGGGAATGCTTCCCCTCTTCTCGACAATATTCTTCGTTTTGTTACTCGCTCACTCATTGATACTCGTAAATTTATTTTCTATGCTGTAAATTACACTTCCTCTTCCATGGATAAGATCTTTAAGTTTTTTTTCTTTCTTTTGGTTTCTGAAAAGCCTATTTTAGTTAAGGTATTTAATTATTAACTCAAATGAGTGTTTTTGAAGACACATTTTCATACAAATACAATTCAGTCGATCTAGAAAATTTTTCTCCTAAAGTAAACTTTCTTAAACTTAATTAATTTATTAATTTCAGCACCTTCTGCTGATACCTCATCACATGTTATGAATAGCAATAATGATTAAAGAACAAACAAAATATTAGAATTATTCAACACTCATAAAACTTTGGAGAAGGGGGGGGGGTCAAATTTATCTTTAAAAATTAGTTTGTCGAAAATGAATTGTCTCTATACACAAATTAAAAAGAATGTACAAGTTAGAAGAAACTTTATATAATAATAATAATAATAATATAATAATAATAATAATAATAATAATAATAATAATAATAATAATAATAATAATAATAATAATAATAATAATAATAATAATAATAATAATAATAAACATGTAGCTAATTTAAATTATACAGTAAAAAAGGTTTCATCATTTTAACGCACATAGACAATCACCTATGTGTTATTAAGGCATAAATAACACGTACCATTTAAGACTCACTTCCATTTTAAGCGTGATGCACACACACACACACACATACCACATCACATGTTTAAAATGAAAAAAAAAACGCATAAATGGTATGTGTTGTTTAAAGCGTTATTTTGAGGATTGTGACGTTAAAAAAGCAAGGAACATTTTAGTGTTTTTTAAATTAACGATATTATTATTATTATTATTATTATTATTATTATTATTATTATTATTATTATTATTATTATTATTATTATTATTATTATTATTATTATTATTAAAGTATTTTTTTACCTTTGACATTCGGAATAAAGATGGTATAATTAAAATTCTATAGAGTAAATTCTTTCGATAAAGCAAATTTAAGAGATTAAAATGTCCTTCTCAAAGTTTATTAAGTGGGGAGCAAAAAATGGCACATCTTAATGTCCATTTATTCTCAGTTCATAACAAGTTAATCTCAATATATATATATATATATATATATATATATATATATATATATATATATATATATATATATATATATATATATATATATATATATATATATATATATATAGTGAGTGGATTGAGGTGAGTAAGGATTGTTTGAAGGAAAGGAAATGTGAGTTTGGCAAAGGTGAAAGAAAGGTACATAATAGGATTGAAATGTGGGGTTTTGTGAGGGGGAAGGGCAATCGGTTTGGGGCCTTGCCCAAGGGATAAACCCTTACATTGACGAGATACACAGTGTCTGTGCGGTGAACCCTAGTGCAAGTGCAACCCAATTTGTGTCATATATATATATATATATTATATATATATATATATATTATATATATTAATATTATTATATATTATATATATTTAATATATATATATTATATCAAGAAGTTATTGCTTGGGGAGACAAAAGCAGTCACAAAATTGAGCAACGAGGGAAATAAATTTTTATTTACTTACCTGACTAACAAATAATGTTAAGCATTTCAGTTGGACTTAGGTCAGGTTAGGAAAGGTTTCATATCTCCCCCCCCCCCCGTGAAACCCCAAAACCTCATTCATACTTTCGAAGTTAAAGAAAGTAGGGGAAAGCCCTCCTTGATTTGAAAATAAAAGAATCCTTTAATTTTTTGTTGGGATTCGGTAATGCATCTTTATTTCTGGGAGTGGATCGTTTGAGATTAATGTTTTTATATGAGCAGAAACAAATTAGTTTTATTATTTTATTTTATTTTTATTTATTTTTTTAACGAACATAGTTATAAAAAATTGTAAGAGCTATTCACAATGGTAACTAATCTGCCTTTGAAACATGTAAATAAAAAAAAATTAGTAGATAAAAAAGCATAATAAAATAGATGATATGTCAAGAGCGCTTCAAAAGATAAGCCTCACACTCATTATCTTCAATTTAAATTCTTCTCTTAAGGAGTGACCCTTAACATATTGTCTTCAATAAAATTTCTATATGAAAATAAAAAAATTAAAAAAAAAACTAAAAAACAATTGCTAATCTCGCTTTCTTTCTTATTTTAAATTTCATTTAAAGTTAAGCTGAAACTTTGAACTAGTTTTGCAGGGGTTTTTTATCATGGGTTGGAACTTTAATACCTATGCTAGGTTAGGTCTAATATTAGAGCTTAAAAAATCTTAAATTTGATATAAAATATTTCCGTCGTTATGTTGATTATCCCCACCAAATTCTGAGCTATAGGTTTCCTCTAAGTCAGAACTCAAAACGAATTCGGCAAATGTGAACTATAAGAGGATAGTGATAATCTTATTAAGATCCGAAGACCAGAGGATAGGTCTCGAATGTTGTTCGTTCACACATATATAGTATATACCCAAGATTACAGATTTAACGAAGGAAATAATCATTAAAAAATTATATATATATATATATATATATATATATATATATATATATATATATATATATATATATATATATATATATATATAAATATATATATATATATATATATATATATAAGTCTTATAAAAAAATACAAAAAATATATATTATATATATATATATATATATATATATATTAAAGAACGTGTAGGCTGTATATTGCTCTTTAAAGAGATATTATAAAAATTCCTTTGAGTCCCTCGAAGTATGCAATGAAATAATTTAAAATCCTTTTCTTTCTGCAGGAGATGAACAGTTGTTTTCTCAGCGCAACTCGTTTGATGCACCTGTTTTTCGCATGCACCCCCTATGAACTTGGAAGGAGCGGTTCTGAAGGTCTTTATAACAGTTCTTAAGAACAACCATTCCGGCTGGGGGTGACTGGGAGCGCGGAGTGCAAAGCCACGACTCACTGTCTTAGATAGTCTCAAGACTTATGGAGAAAACGGTGGGCTCATATATAATATATATATATATATATATATATATAAATATATATATATATATATAATATATATACTATATATATAGTAT
>JABUQX010126082.1:12500-20562 GCA_015478945.1 Trachelipus rathkii
GTTTTTCCTAAAGGTTTGAAGACTGATATTTTTCTATTTTCACAATCTTGTTTTCTTTTTTAAAAGTTACAAAATTTATTGTTTGCTATTTTTTTATATAATAAGTTACATTTTAAGTTTTTGTGTTATTTAAATTTTTTAAAAATTTTTTTTCAAGATTTTTTATTATTTTTTATTTATTTTTTATTTTATTTTTGTTTATTTGCTTACAACATTTTGTTTCTGCAATTTTTATTCTTTTCATGTTATACTTAAAAAAATTGCATTTTCACACAATACTAAAGCAGTAAATCAGTAAATCAGTAATCAACCACCCCACTACCCATCCCCACCCCATCCATGATCTATTGATCTATTGATTATTGATTCAAGTCATAATTTTGTATAACATAACACAAAACTTTAATTTTTTATTTTATTTTTGTTTAAAAAATTATTTTTTACTAAAAATTTTTAGTTCTTTTTTATGTTTAATACTAAAAATTTGCGTTTTCTACATAACCCTAAGAGCAGTAATCAGTCAAATTCAATTAATAGTAAATCAATCACCCCCACACCCTCCCCATGCCACACTGCCTACTTTATCTTTGATCTATTGATCAAGTCATGTTTTGCATAACATAAGATTAAAACCTTGTATTTTTTTTTATTTTACTTTTGTTTAAGAAATATATTTTTACTTAAAATTTTTTAATTCTTTTATGTTTTTATAACTTAAAAAATTTGCGTTTTTTTACACATCCTCAATCAGTTAATCCGCTAATCAAACCACCCACCCAACTTCCCCCACCCCATCCATAATCTATATCTGTTGATCTTGTTGATGCTATTGATTCAAGTCATTTTTTTGTATAACATAACCAAAAACCTTTTATTATTTTCATTTTTATTTGTTTAAAAATATATTTTTTACTAATTTTTAATGCTTTTTATTGTTTATAATTTAAAAAATTGCTTTTTTTAGTAAATGCAATTTTTTTTAAGTTATACACAAAAGCATAAATTTTAGTAAAAAAATATATTTTTTTAAACAAATAAATAAATAACATAATAAAAGTTTTTGTGTTTATGTTAAACAAAATATGACTTGAATCAATATGACTTGAATGAAGACATGACATTGGATGATATGTTTAGGTAACATGCCACAATGTTTTGTTAGTAAAGTTTTCGATTAATCTTTTTATTTTGCGCTAGGTGGTTAGTCTTCTTGTTTACCTGGTGCGAAG
The DNA here is from genome assembly GCA_015478945.1 of Trachelipus rathkii. Classification (NCBI taxonomy): domain Eukaryota; kingdom Metazoa; phylum Arthropoda; class Malacostraca; order Isopoda; family Trachelipodidae; genus Trachelipus; species Trachelipus rathkii. Next base: position 13,730 of record JABUQX010126082.1, read on the forward strand.
AGACATTATTTTGAGAAATTTATGATTAGAGTTTATTTAACTACTTTCACACGGTTATATTGTAAATTCTTCACTTATTAGTTAAATTGATATTAACGTTATACTTGTAAATAAATTATCTTGTCTTTGATAGTGCTGTTACACATTGCTTAATGGTTAAGCCATGGTGGAGTGTCGCTATTTCATTTTTTGTGTTTTTGATCCTGTATAAAAGGTTCTTTATACTAGCTTTTGTTAACTCTTCAAACATTCCTTTTCCTTTTTTTATTTTCACATCATTCTTTATTCATTTTCTTTATTACAGTCATTATGAAAGTTAATTAAGAAGAGGGAAGAGAGGAGAGCGAGGGAGAGAGAGGGAGAGAGGAGAGAGAGAGAGAGAGAGAGAGAAGAGGAAGAGAGAGAGAGGAAGGAGAGAAGGAGAGAGAGAGAGCAAGAAGGAGGAGGAGAGCAGAGAGGAGAGAGAAGAAGAGAGAAGAAGAGATAGAAAAGAATGAGTTTTGTAAGATTTACTGTGTTAACTGATGATGATGTGTTTTAGAAACGTGGGCTTAGGTAAAGTTTTTTGCTGAGTATTTATTTAGGTTTGACAGATAATTTTTGCTAAGTCTCGTTTATTTCATAGTTTATCAAATGATGTTATATTCTGATGTGCTAAACATGTGGCTGAAGGTAGGTATCAGTTCGATAGTCCTACGGAATGGGTATCCCTTTGATAGTTTGGAATTTCGAAGAAAGGCATCGTGATGGGTTGAATGCAGGGTCGGCTGCTGATGATATGATTGAAGAGCAGGGATAGGTTGAGTTTTGCTGTGTAATGATGGGTAGGTTGAGAATTTATTCGTAGGTTCAAAATTGTTAATATCTTAATTCACAGTTCCAAATGTTAGTATCTATTGGGTTTTTCAGCCTTTGTAAGTGTTAGATATTTAGGCTATGTTTAAATTTCTGTTACGTTTTGTTCAATATTAATATGACAATGTCTGAAATTAAACACTTTGTTAAGAAGAAAATGATAAGTTTCCGTAAGCATATAACTCTGTTAACACTGGTCGAATGATGTGTCTTACGAACAGGGGGCTTAGGTTAAGTTTTGCTGAGTAATTGTTAGGTTGGCTGAGAATTTTGCTAATGTCTACGTTTATTCATAGTTCAAAACTTCAAATGATGTTGATATGCATGACAATTTGATGAAGGTAGTATCAATTTATAATTAAGATGATGGTATCTTTGATAGGTTGGACACTTTATTAGGGGATTTGTTAAGTAATACTGCTTTACCTTCTGATGAATCATGTTGGAACAGTGGGGTTAGCTTGAGTTTTGCAGCACTCAATTACCTATTTTCCTTTGATAGTAGGGATCTTTGTGAATGTTAGCAGCTTATTCGTGAGTTGTGTATGTTAGGTTTGTCGTTGTCATTATATTTTAGTTCAGGTTACGCAATGTTAGCTTTGTTGAGTTTGGAAAACTTTGTTACGTTAGCATATATTCGTTGGTCAGCATGATAATCAGATGATTTATGAATAATTTTTTGTAAATATTACCATGTTAAATCGTAACATTACATTGATCACAGGTTACCTTCCTGTATGCAATGTTAGTGTACTTTACTGTTCGTTTATGGACTTTTGTTAATTGGTTCTGGCATTTTATTCGTGCGTAAGGTATGGTAGGTTTGTCGTTATGATATGTTGGCTTTATTTATGTGAAACTTTGTTACGTTAGTTAATTCGTTGGATCAGTATGATAATTAGCCAGGTTATGATAAATTTTTTTTGTTAAATATTTACCATGGTTAATTGTAAAATTAACATTGATATGTTAGAGATATGCTTGAAAAAAACGTGTGAATAGTTCATGTTTTCGTATCACCTGTTGTCACTCTTACTGTTCGTTAAGTATGCGACTTTTGCTTAATGTTTAGCTGTTGTATTCATAGCGCTGTATGCTAAGCTTTGTCGTTTGTATCATTATTCTTAGTTTCAGGCTATGATATGTTTAGCTTTATTGATGTGAAAACTTTGTTACGTTTATCTATATATTCGTTTATTAGTGTATAAAGAACTTATTTTACTTTTATGTGTATCCAAAATGATACTCGAATATGACTTGGATCAATTAGATCATGGAGGGTGGGGGAGGGAGGAGGGGGAGGGGCGGGTGGTTTTTATTGCACTGATTTACCGCTTTATGGTTCTGTAAACTTTAACAATTGTGCTAATGGATATTTCTTAATTCAAAGACTGCTTTTATATTATTTTGGATAAACTTTGTAAATTTGGCAATTATTCGTTTGGGGATTATGATAATCTAGGTAAGGTTATGATAAATTTTTTGTTAAATATTAACTGGTTAATGTAAAAAGCTGGCGCGTTCGCATATATCTCGTTGATGCAAGTATGATAATTAAGCCAAAGGTTATGATAAATTTTCTGTTAAATATTAACCATGTAATGTAAAATTAACATTGATATGTTAGAGAAATATGCTTGACAAAAGTGTGCGAATAGGTTACGTTTTTGTATGCTATGCTAGTTACTTTACTGTTGTTAAGTATGGAACTGTTGTTAATGTTAGCAGTTTATTCGTCTTAAGGTGTGTAAGGTTCGTTGTTAAGTTATAAACCTTAGTCTTAAGTGGATTGGCTAATGTTAGCTTTTATCAATGTGAAAACTTTGTTACGTTTAGGTAATATTCGTTGACACGTGTTTAAGAACTTAGTTTCTATGTTATGTTTATCAAAAGTGATACTCGAAAATGTAACTCGAATCAATAGATCAATAGACTGGGTCGATGGCGGCCTTGGTCGGAGGCTGTGAGCGGTGCCTGCGCTTTGGGTTGGTTTGATTTATGAGCTTGCTGCTTCATGGGATGTAAAAAAAATACAGTTTTTTTTACGTTATAACATAAAAAAAATAAATTTAGTAAAAACAAAAATGATTTAAAACAAATAAAACAAAAATAAATAAATTTTGTGTTTTTCTATAAAATTAATGACTTGAACATAGATCAAAAAATCAATTGATCAAAAAGCATCAATAGAGCCAATAGATCATGGATGGGGTGGGGAGGGTAGGCGGGTGGTTTGGATTTACTGTTTAACTTTGGCCTTTTAGAGTGTGTAAAAACATCAAATTTTTTAAGTTATTAACTGAAAAGAATAAAAATTTTGGGTAAAATATATTTGACCAAAATAGAAATAAAATATATAAAAGTTTTTTGTTGTTGGTTGATGTAATGAGTCAATCCAATGATCAATAAGGGCAACAAAATCATGGATGGGGTTGGAGAGGGTAGGATGTGTGGTTTGATTTACTGGTTTAATGATTTACTGCTTAATTTATAAAACAAAACGCAATTTTTAAGTTATAAAACATGAAAGCATAAGGAATTGTGCGTAACCAAAGTGAATTTTTAAACAAACTAAAAATCAGCAAGATCAGTACACTATGTTATACAATATGACTTGGAATATTGGATCAATAGATAATAGATATGGGTGGGGTTGGGGAGGGTAGGGTGGGGTGGTTTTGATTTAACTGATTTATTGCTTTAGGGTGGTGGTAAAAACAGCAAATTTTTAACGTTCATAACCATAAAAGGCCATAAAAAAATTTAGGACCTGGTTCATATTTTAAACAAAATAAATAAAATAAATTAAAAGTTCGTGTGTTATTTTACTAAAAAATGATTGAATCAATAGATCAATAGATCATTAGGTCACGGAGGGGCATGCTAAGATCTGTGATTTGATTTATCTGATTTACTGATTTCTGATTTACTGCTTTATTGGTGTGTTAACAACGCAAATTTTTTTTACGTTATAAAGAAAAAAAAAGCATAAAAATTCTTAGTAAACATAACTATTTTTAGTAGCTGATATAAATAGAAATAATACAAATTTTTGGAATAATTAAAATTTAAAATTAAAATTAAACCAAGATTATCAAAAAATGAAAAACTATAAAATAAAAAGCAACAATATATTTTAGTTCTCCTTTCTAAACAGAAAACAGAGTTTCTTTGAAATAGAAACTGTCAGTCCTTCTTCAAACTGTTAAAAAGGCCCAGGTTATCTTGGTAAATGCATCGTGTGCTCTTCTTCAGCTCCTATTTTATCCTTTCTCTTCTGTTTTGCATTCCATGCACCTTCTCTTCTTTTATTTACGTTGGGGATTCCTCTGGGGGAGCACCAGATTCTATTAAAACTTGAATCATCCATTATTCTGAGATCTACTATCTTAATAAACATATACATTGATACAATATGGGGCTAAACGAATGTTTACTATCAGCACGCACTGGCGTTCCAGCACCGGTGCTGGTACCAACTCTGTCTCCTTTCAGACTCCTTCCTCCATTCTTCCTCCTTTTCCCTTCTCCTTCCTCTATCTTCTTCTGTTTTTTTGTGTTCAGTGCATTTTCTAGGGACCCCTCACCCTTTACGAATAAACACCCTCATATTCGAGTTCTACGACTTATACGCAGTATATTTTTGATACCGATAGATGGGACTAACGAATATTTCAATTTCTCAGCACGCAGGCTCCAGCACCTGTGCCGTACAGACTCCGACTCCTCTGACTCAGACTTCTTCCTTCTCTGACTCCCATCCATTTTCTCCTCAATTCTCTTATGTCATTAGAAAATATCTACTGGCCCCCCAGACGCCCTTTATGAACTTATAACCCTCATATTATTCGATATCTACGGGTTCGATAACATATATGAGGATACAAATATTTGTCATTATTATTATACAAATATTTACCAACTCGGCACCGCACGGAGCCAGCCACCGGTGCCGGCACCGAATCCGAATCCGAGATCCGGCTCTGACTTCGGCTCCGACTCCTCTATATCCATCTCAATTTTCAGCTCTTCTACGCGTCATCTTCCTATTTTTAGGGGGTCAGCACCAACCTCCAGGGGGTCGCACGGGAACGTAACCTTGTCTACGACGAGGTTACGTCACCACATGGCGCACGAACCAAATTTTAGACGGTACGATAACCTACCCCGCCGTAAATATATGCTCAGGAATTTTTAGCTAACGAATTGTGCGATGCTTACTTAGATATATATATAATATATATATATATATAATATATATATTATATATATATTATATATATAATATATATATATATATATATATATATATATTATATATATATATATATATATTATATATATATATATTTATATATTGTTAAGACTTTACCAGGGACATCTAACTAAGGAAAACGGCAACCACCTATGTAAAAAACAAATTATATTTTGGATTCAGCGGAAATTTTAGAAAGGGTTTTTTTATTTATTTTTATTTTTTCAATCGGAAATTTTAGAAATTTTTTTTTTTTTTGGTACATTAGGGGGCTCGAGCGGATGGGGACAGGAGGGAGGACGAAGTCCCTGTCGTCCCTCTAGAGACCCGACAACTAATATCTATGCGGTCTACTCTAGGTTGTTCGTTAGTTTTAAATCATATAACTTTATATAATATATATATATATATATAATATATATAGTTTTATGATTTATATATCATATAATATATATAATATATATATATATATTATATATATATATATATATATATATATATATATATAATATAATATATATTATATTATATATAATATATATTATATATATCTATATTATAATAACCAATAATTTCTTGTTTATTCACTATTAAAAATGTATTAACTCATTTAATAACATCTTTCACTTTAAAAAAACGAGATTAATATATTAACCCAAATATTTATAAAATCTTACGTCTGACAACGACAGGTTCATATTTCTTTCCCTAGCAACAAAATCTTACGTTTCATTGTAAAATATGGAAAAGTTACTTTTACTTCACATAAAACTAATTTCTTATTTTAATTTTCCACATTTTCTTATTAAAAACCTATTCTAAATTTATTGCAGATTATAGATTATCATTTGTTTTAGTGTAGCTTTCCCTTTTATTGTTAAATGATGTCTGTTTTAGAAAGGTTGACATATTATATATATATATATATATATATATATATATATTTATATATAATTATATTATTTATATATATATATATTATATTATATCATTCTTAATATTCTTATCAGATTGATATCGCTATCGAATTGCAATGGATCCGAACACATTTGAGAAAAATGAAAATAAAACTGTTAGTCATAATAAAACTGTATTGTAATAAAGAGCTTCACACCTTTAAAAATATTTTTAAAAAAAGTTAAATCTTGCTACCTAACGTAATTTAAAATAACCTTACTGTTAAAAATAACTAGCCCTTATTTAACGTACCCAAATTATATTATATCTATATAATTAATTCACTTTCCATCGTTTCAATATATTATGCGGAACAAACAAGTTATATATATACTAAGAAAAAGTTCAAACTCTTCTCACTATGCGCGCGCAGTTCTACATTTTGTTCGATAACGTGCCATGAACAAAAAATGACCAGCTTCATGGGACACAGGATAATAACGAAGACATATATATATATATATAATATATAATATATATATAATATATATAATATATATATTATATATATATGTATATATATATTATATTATATAATATATAATATATAATATTATAATATAGTATATATATATATATATATATATATATATATATATATATTGCATATCGATTTCTAAGAAAGGATAGTAGAGAGCCTATATCATTTAGCATGATTCAGTACGAGTCGGTGCCAGACTCATAGGCGTAAGTTCATTCATAGGCCTAAGCAAGGTGGTGGAATTGTGCCAACAAACAAATCCACAAGAGAGCAAACAAGAATACA
>JABUQX010126083.1:0-12500 GCA_015478945.1 Trachelipus rathkii
GCATAGCCCTCAAAGGGGGCTTTTGGTTCCTTTAGAAAGTTTAAATAATCGCCAGAAGACTAGAAACTTGGAGACTGGGTAGAGGAGCCAGAGTCTGTGAAGACGGAGTTGGGTCAGATTCGGGTTCAGAGTCCAGAGACCCGAGGGGGGTCCCCTCCTGAAAAAAGAAGAAATGCAGGAATGCAAAACAGAATAAGAAGAAGAAGAATAGAATGAGGAAGGAGGAAGGAAAGAAGAATGGAGGGAAGGAGGAGTAGGAGAAGGATTCAGAGTCTGGTACCGACACCCGGTGTCCGGCGTGCCGGTGCGTGCTCCTAGTCAGTAAACATTTCGTTTAATAATACATTATCATTACGTTTACATAACTGCTTCTGTTCTATCATGTACATATCGTCCATATGTTATTGCTCTTACAAGATAGACCCTCTTTCCTAAATGTTTCAAGACTGACATTTATATTTTCAAATCTCATTTTCTTTTTATAAACGTCAACTAGTATATTTTTTTTTCCTAAATTGAAACATGCATATATTGGTTGCTATTTTTTTTTTTTTTTTTTTTTTTTTTTTTTTTTTTTTTTTTTTTTTTTTTTTTTTTTTTTTTTTTTTTTTTTTTTTTTTTTTTTTTTTTTTTTTTTTTTTTTTTTTTTTTTTTTTTTTTAGTTTTATTTTAAATTTATTTGGTTTCCCCAACTTTTATTTTATTTATAGTATTTCCCCTTCATGTGTCTTTAATTTATTCTTTCTTAACTCCTTTTTTTTATTTTTTTTTTTTTTTTAATTTTCCTATTTAAAATATTTTTTTTTCATGTTTATTTTTTTAATGCATTTGTTATTTTTTTTTTTTTCGTTTAGTGAACAATACGGCTCACTACAAGAAATAATTTCCTTAAGTCTTTATTTTTTAATTTTTTCATTTTTTTTAATTTTTAATTTTTTTTTGCATTTATTTGTTTAAACATTTTGTTTTAACTAAAATTTTTTTTATTTTTATGTTTATAACTTAAAAAAATTTTTGTATTTTACATACCTTTAAGCTGTATATCTGTAAGATCAGTAAATCACCTTAAAGCAGTAATCAGTAAATCAGATAAATCCAAATCACCCCTCCCCACTCCACCTTTGATTTCTATTGATTAGTGATCTATTGATCTATTGATTCCCATCACATTTCGAACATAACACGCCCAAAAACTTTATTTATTTGTTTTGTTTTCTTTTTAAGATTTGTTTTTACTAAAAATTATTCTTTTTATTTATAACTTAAAAATTTTTGCATTTTTACCATACCTAAAGCAGTCAAATCAGCTAAATCAAAACTGCCCTCCCATACCCTCCTACCCATTTCGTGATCTATTGATCTATTTGATCTATTGAATCTATTGATCTATGATTAAAGTTAATATTTTTTTTCTATAACATAACACAAAAACTTTTATTTATTTTTATTTTGTTTTTCTTTTAATATTTTACTACTAAAAAATTTATTTTGTTTTATTTGTTATTTAATTTAAAAAATTATTTACATTTTGTTTAAATGCTGTAATCATTTTGGATTTACTGAAAAGGAAGCTTTCTTTTATATTAAGGGACATAACTTAAAAATTTCATTTTTGAAGGAAAAGCATTTGAAGTGTCAAATTGTAAATTCAACACTGCCCTAACCATACCCTCAACTACCTCCACCCCCCCCCCTTCATGATCTATTTCGTATCTATTGACTCTATTGATTAAAGTCCGATATTTTGATGTATAATCAAACCCCAAATTTTTATTATATTTTTGTTTTGTATTCTGTAAACATTGTCCTTACTTAAATAAGATTATTTCTCCACCAGTCCATCTTTTAAAAATTTTTTGTGCATTTTTACATACCCTAAAAGCAGTAAATCAGTTAGTAAATCATTAAATCAAACTGCCCTCCATGTCCTCTCTCCTACTTCCAAATCCTTTTCTATTCCACCTTTGTCTATGAGCTATCTGATCTATTGATCTAATTATCAGTAATTATTTGCTATTAACATAAACAGCAAACCTTTTAGTATACTTATTTTGTTTCTTTAAACATTTTTGATTTTACTATTAAAAAAATTATATCTTTTTATGTTTATAACCATTAAAAAATTTTGCATTTTACATACCCTAAAGCAGTAAATCAGTAAATCCAGTAAATCAAAGACTGCCTATCCAGCACCTTCCTCCTACTCCTTTCCATGATCTATTTTATCTATTTGATCTATTGATCTATTGATTCAAGTCATATTCTTGTATAACATAACACAAAACCAAACTTTTATTTATGTGTTATAACTTAAAACATTATGTTTTTTTTTACTATAAAAATTTATTCCTATTTTGGTATTATTGTCCGTTTAAAATATTTTGTTTTACTAAAATATAGTTAACACTTTATCAATGTAGTCATTTTAACAAAAAACTAGAATTTTCTACATACCTTAAAGCAGGTAAACAGTAAATCAGTAAATCAGTTTAACAAACCGTCTTTCTATATCCAGTAAATTTCAAGTAAATCAAACTACCCATTCCCCACCCTCCTACCCATCCAATGATCTATTGATCTATGATCTATTGATCAAAATATTTTAGTTGTATAACATAACACAAGAAACTTTTATTTATTTTTTGTTTTGTTTTCTTATAACATTTTTGTTTATTTATAACAAATTTATTTATTTTTGTTTTATTTTTATCTTATAAAAACTTTTACTTACTATTTAGTTTATTGGCTTTGTACAGTTGTTTGTTACTAGAAAATTGTATTCTTTTTATGTTTTATAACTTAAAAAACATTTTGCATTGTTCTACATAAACCTTAAAGCAATTAAACTCCTCAGTTAAATCAGTAAATCAAACTGCCCTTCATACCCCCTACCTTCCATGATCTATTGAATCTATTGATTCATGTCATGTTTTGTATAACATATCTCCAAAAGCTTTATTTATTTCTTGCTTATTCTGTTTGAAACATTTTGTTTTAACTAAAACATTATTCGTTTTTATGTTTATAAGCTTAAGAAAAATTTTCATTTTTTTTCCATACCTTACTGGAGTAAATCAGTAAATCAGTAAATCAAATGTACTTCCCCAGCCACCCTCAACCTTTCCCCCAATGATCTAATTGATAACTATTGATCTATCTGATCTATTGATTCAAGTCATATTTTGTATAAAAAGTAACACGAAAATTTTTACTATTTATTTTCTTCTACGTGCTTGATTAATAATGACATTTTGACGTACTGAAAATTATTTATTTTTTTAATTGCTTAAACCATTTTGTTTTTACTAAAAAAATTTATTCTTTTTATCGTTCTATAATTAAACAAATTTGCCATTTTTACATACCCTTTAAAGCTTAGTTAAATCCAGTAAATCAGGTACGAATCAAACTACCCATCCATAACTTCAACATGATCTACTTTATCTATGTGATCTATTGATTCATTTATTGATCTATTGAATTCATGTCATGTTTTGTATAACATAATACAAAAAATTTATCATCAGCATGTTCATCGGAATCTGCTCGAAACTTGCCTTTTAACATATCCTAACGCTAATCAGTAAATCATAGTCCCGATCAACCCCTCTCTCCATGACCTTTTGACTATTGATCTATTGATCTATGATCTATTGATTTCAAGTCATATTTTGTATAACATAACAACAAAACTTTTATTTATTTTGTTTATAAACTTAAACATTATGTTTTTACTTATAAAAATTATTATTTTGTTTATTTGCTTTAAAACCTTTTGTTTTTTACTAAAAAAATTATTCTTTTTATGTTAATATAACTTTAAAAATTTGCATTTACATACCTTTAAAGCAGTACAATCAGTAAAATTCAGTAAAGCAGTAATATCAGTAAATCAGTAAACAGTATATCATCAAACTACCCTCCTACCCTTCCACGATCTATATGATCTATTGAGCTATTGATCTATTTGATCTATTGATTCATGTCATATTATAGTCTTGTATAAACATAATTTATAAAGTTATTAAAAATGTGGTACAATAGTTTTCTATTTTTAACATGTTGTTTTTACTATTAAAAAATTATTTATTTTTGTTTTATAAAGGCTTAAAACATTTTATTTTTTACTAAAACCAATTTATTACTTCGAACTTTTAAAACTTTCGTTCAGACTATCCACCTTTTTGTTTCCGTTTTACATACAAGTATAATCAGTTAAATCAGTACAAACAGTATAAACAGGTACACAAACTATATCCAAAACTACCCTCCTACACCTTCCATGATCAGTAATGAGCTAGTCTGATCTATTGATCTATTGATTCATGTCACTTTTCGAGTACCACTTAACACAAAAATAAATTCTTTGCTGTAAAAGTTCTGTTGTGAATGCGCGGTTTGTTGTTGCATCTTAATATATAAAGTGCTGATGTTGCTTGTTGACAATGTTACGTTTGTTGTTGCTGTTGTAGTCTGTATGTTGATGTTGTTGTGAAGCTGCGTATTGTCTGTTGTTGTTGTGTGTGTTTTGTTTGTTGTTGTGTGTGTGTTCTTGTTCAATTTACATATTTCACACTTTCAATTTAATTGAAAATATACAAAGCTTTTTCAACTCATATGCTCTAAATTTTTACTTGTTAATTTTGCATTAACCTTGTAATCATATTGAAAATAAACAAAAAAATACATATCCAAATCCTACCTACTGAAAATAAAAATCAAAATACAATGTAACTAAAATTAAAAGTTTTAACTTTTCAAGCAGAAGACGACATACAATCTCAATCTTTACTATACCACAACAGCTTATATATATATATTATATAGTTATTATATTATTATTATTATTACTTATTATTATTATTATTATTATATAATTATATATAAATTATTATTTATTATTATCACGATCTCATATATGTTATGAAACAAAAACTAACACACACCATATACACAACGCACACCAAACACACACAACACACACAACACACACAACACACACAACACACACACTCACACACACACACACAATAATGATAGACACTTTACTTAATACATTAGCATTGCAATACGTATTAACCTTACTGATCACAAGACTGTCATTTCTCTAACGTCCTGCATTTGTGTTCCGTTTTCTAAACGCGTCGTGGAAGACTATTCATATTTTTTGTTCCCATATTTAATATAAAACATGTTCCTTTTTGTTATGTATTTTCTTTACGTTTCTATTATACTTTATATTACTAAAAGTTAGTATTTATTTATTTTGAGCCTGAACTCAAAGGATTTTACCCCCCAAAAGGTGGGTTTTTTGGTCCTTAGAAGGTGGTGGTTAAATAAATCGATTAATTCATTTTTGATGGTTTCAATCGATTTTCGATGTTTTTACCCTATATCGATGTTTAAATCGTCTTTCTGCATGCTGTTTTGATACTGAAAAAATAATGAAAGAAAGACTATTAATACTAATGTTCTTCGAGTTATAATCGCCTGTAGTTTAGGGAGACGCTATATTGGTCGAAGGAACATGGAATTCAGAAACCGGAACCTGGTAACTGGAACTGAAATATATATTATATGTATATATATATATATATATATATATATATATATATATATATATATATATATATATATATATATATATATTATATATATATATATATATTGTATATTAATATATATAAATAATAAATATATATATATATAATATATATAATTATATAGATAAAATAATTAATCAATATAAATATATAATATATATAGTATATTTTATATAGATTATTAATTTTTATAACCATATATTTTTAATTTTTTTCTAATTTTTGTTTTTTTTTTATTTTTTTTTTTCTAAAATTTTTTTTTTTTCTAAAATTTTTTTTTTTTTTTTTTTTTTCTTATTTTTTTTTTTTTTTTTTTTTTTTTAATTTTTTTTTTTTTTTTTTTTTTTTTTTTTTTTTTTTTTTGGGGGTGGGGGGTGGGCAGTTCCAGTTTCCAGTTCCTGGAAACCAATTAGTCATTTCCAGGTTCCTGGAATCCTGACTGTCAGATTTCCATATTTCCATTAATTACTTAAACTGCAGTCTTTCGAGCTTCCTAGCAATAATTGCTTACAAATGTTATTTAATGTAACTCTGTTCTTTCGATTATAATTACAGTCAAACCAGTAGCACGTTAGAATAGAACGATTTAAAAACTAAATCTCTATTTATAGGGTTGTAAAAAAACATCGATAAATCGATTTGAAACATCAAAATGATCTTATCGATTATTTAATAACCTTCTTATGGGACTTCAAAAATTACCCTTTTGGGTAAATCCTTATTGAGTAGCTTCAGAATTAAATATAATAATAATAATGGTGAACTAAAATATATAATATAAAGTATTAATAGAATACGTAAAATTAGGAAAATTAACATAACAAAAGGAAAATGTCCTGGATATTAATATGGCTAGATAAAAATAATAAATATCTTTATCTCAACGACGCTTTAAAAATATTACACATCTGCTTTTTACATACATAGAAATACTAGTTCATATGTGTTATCTTTAAGTAAACGGTTATGTAATTTGCTGATGGCAAGAGTTGTATGATTGTAATTGTAAAAGTGTCTTAAATTAATTGTGTGGTTGGTGGTGATGTGTGGGTGAATGTGTATTTTGTGTGTGTGTTTGTTGGTGGGTGTGTCGCGTGTGTGTAGTATTGGCTGTGGTGTAGGTTATGTATTGCCATTAAACATATATAGTCTGAGGTTGTTATATAATTAATTATTATATGATAATATTTATAAATAACTAATACATAATAAAATAATAATAATCTTAATCAATAATTCATTTTCAATAGATAATAATTTAATAATAATATATATAATTAATATAATTAGAGTATTATAATAAGTATGAATAATTATATTTTATATATATATATATTTCTTGATGTCGCTGTTGTGTTGTTTTATTAGTAAAGTATTTGCAGTATTGCTATTCTTCGTCTTCTGCTGGTTAAGTTGAAACTTTGAAATTTATGTGTAGCGATTGTATATCGTGTAGTATGGGCCTGCTATGTCCAGTTTTTCAGGTACGTGGTGGTGGGACTATGTGTGGTATGATTGTGTTAGGTTCATGCGTAATCTTATTAATCTATATTTTCTAATGCAATAATGATAATCACATTAATATTTTAGAGATATTTGAAAAGTGTTGTATATTTTCACTTCATTTAACTTGAACGTATATATATAAGTACAATCATACAACAACAATACCAACAACAACAACATACTAAACATACAACAACATACAACATACAACAATAACAACAACACAACAACAAATTAAACGCAGCTTTAATATTCAACAACAACATCAACTACAAACAAATAAACTAGCATTACAACATAATCGTATTACATTTTCAACAACTAACATCATACAACTCAATTAATGCACACAACAAAACGCGTACATTTTCAACAAACAAAATTAGCTTTACTAGTCAAATAAGAATTTATTTTTGTAGTGGAGTTTTGTACAAAATCGACATGAAATTCAGATAGTTAATCAATAGTCAATAGCTTCAATAGGATCATGGTGAAGGGTTATAGGAGGGTAGTGATGGATATGATTATGTTTTGATTTTTACTGATTTACTGTTTTACTGATTTATTCTGATTACGCTATTAAATGAAAAATTGTAAATTTTTAAGTTATATATAACATAAAAAAGAATAAATTTTTTAGGTAAAGAACAAAATGTATTTAATAGCTATAAAACAAAATTAAATAATTTTATAGTAAAAACATATGTTTAAAAAATACCAAAACAAATAAATAAAAGTTTTTTATGTTAGACATATACAATAAGATATCTTATAATAATGATTCATTGAATCTAATAGATCAAAGATCAATAGACTCAATAGATCAATAGATCATGGAAGGGTAGGTGAGGAGAGTGTGATTGATGTTGTGATTTGTATCTGATTTATCTTTGATTACTTGCCTTTAGCTGATTGACTGATTTACTTGCTTTATATGGTATGTAAAATGCAAATTTGATTTTAAATAAAACAAATTCATAATAAGAATTTATAATTTTTTAGTAAAAATCTAAGCATATGTTTTATTAAAAAATAAAGCTAAATTAAAACTAAATTATTATTGATGATAAATTCGTGGATGTGAGTAGGGATTAAAACATGAATGAATTTATCCTATAATTACCAAAATAAATTATATATTGTGTGGGTAAGTATACTGAGAAACTATGTACTTGATTGTATCAATAGATTCAGAATAGTATCTAATTTAGATCATAGATCATGGTGTAATATAGGAAGTGTGATTTTCTCGTTACTCTATATTTTACGAATATTTTTTTATCTCTTGTTAGGATATGTAAAAATGTGCTGAATTGGTTTAGAGTTTTATAGATACAAATAAATAGAAAGTTTTGTGTTGATGTTATACAAACAAGACATGAATCAACAAGATCAATTGATCCAATTATATCAAGTTATCAATTACGATCCATGTGAGTATGTGAGGGTCATCTTAGTTGATTTTACTGATTTACTGTTATTATTCTGCTTTTAAGGTAGTAAATAATTGCAAATGTTTTAAGTGGATAAAACAGTTTAAGAAAGAAAATAATTTTTAGTGTCATGGAGAATAGTATCATTTTGGATAATAAACATAACATAAAATAGAGTTCTTTATACAAACTCACTCACCACAGATCCCAAACAAATCACAAAATAAATAAATAGCTTTTTATTTCAACTAAAAACTGTCTTGATATTGTAATTTAATATATCAATTTATTCAATTATTTTAGTATTCAACTAAAATGATGAAGGTATTATGTGTGAAGCTGGTGTCTTCACTACAGTTTGAGTTACCTGACTTTATTCTGAATTTTCTTTATTAATTTTATCTGGAATATTTTAATGGTATAATTTTTTTTTATAAATGACATTATAATTTAAATTATTTTAGGGAAACTATAAATATATTTGTATATATTTTATATTTAGTAAACAAATGTTTTTTTTTCTATTATCTTAGATATTAATGCCATGAGTCAAATTTATAATGATGAAAGCTTTTAGTTTAGATGTTATGTATAACAAATATTTGATCGTATTTGACTTTTTATATGACTATCAATTTTTTTAATCTAATTAGATCATTGGAGCTAATATTATGTATTGTCTTTATGTTTAGTGGGTGTTAATTGAGTAGTGGTCAGTTGATTATTATTAATTTCATGAAGTATTTATCATTGATTAAGTATTTTCTTAACTGCCTTTATAGGTATGTAAAATATGTCAAATTATTTATAAGTTTTTATTTCATAATTTAGAATTAAGAATAAATTTTTTTTTGGTATAAAAAAAAAATGTATTTAATTAACCGCAGTAACTCTAAAATTTTCAGAATATTGCTAATAGTTCTTTAATCGTAATCACTAATACAAAATAAATTTAGTTTGTTGATGATGATGATATATAGCATTATATATGTGTTTATAATTATGAAATTAGTAGTTATAAATTCTATTAAACGAGATAATAATAATAATAATGTTATTTTGTAGTTTAGTTTGTTTAGTGCAAAATCTTTATGTTTTGATATTCCGCTACTAAATCAGTAAGAACAGCGTTATCTATATTTAGATCATTGCACAGATATTTTGAATTATGTAAATATTATCGTGTAGTTGTTATATTATGGGGGTGGTATTTTTATGTGGTATATATTTTGATATTTATTCGTTCTTTTATTGTATTTTACAAAACTTTCTAATATTACTTGATTTTAAGATTTTTACTGTATTTTAATGATATATATTATAAATGCAAAATTAATTTTTTTATGTTTATTAAACTATATAAAGTTTTATTTTTTAGTAAAACAAATATTTTTAAAGAACAAATTAATAATCAATAACATAAATCTGTTTTAGAGAAAGTACTAAAATTAAGAGATATAGAAAGAAAAACATTCTTTTCTTCTTAATTGTTCTTTTTTTTTTAAAATAAAGTAAATAAACAAAATATATTAAATTATAAACAGGTTTTTTTGAGATATTGTTTATATGTTATTGTTCTTTTGAATTCTTAATAGATCAATATAGATCATATTATGTTCAATCAATAGTAATCATGGTTTATAGTATCAGGAACCTTATGCCTTGTGTAAGCAGTTATTGTATTTTTGAATTGACATTGTTTGTTCACTGGCTTTATTAGTGTAAGTGTAAACATAATGCTCAGTGAGATATGTTTTTTTTAAGTTAAGTAAACATAAAAAAAGAATATAACAGATTTTTTTAGATAAACGTTTCAAAATTTTTAACAGAAAACCAACAATAATGACGTAAATAAGTCTACTTTGGCTGATTGTGGTAGTACATAATACCGTTATACTTGTAATCGATAGTAGGCTCAAGTTAGTATTCAATAGCTGCAATATTTAGAATCAATTAGATCATGTATTTGTAGGAGTGTTGGTATTGTATGAGGGCAGTCGTTGACTTTACTGAAATTTACTGGAGTGGGTTTATTGTCTTTTGTTACGTTATGAATAAATGGCAATTAAATTGATGTTAAGTTATTATACATGAAAAGATAGTAATTTTTAGTGTTAGTAAAAACAGGAACTACGTTGTAATAGAAATGCAATAACTATTAAAATTTATGAGATCAGTATAAGTTTTTTGTGTGGATGTTATACGAGATGGAATGGAATGGACTTTAACAATATGGAATGAATAGATCAGATAGATATTCGTATAGGTGTTTTTGAGTGGTAAGCGAGTGCTTACTTGGAGGGGTGCCTAGATTTGAATAGTTGGTTTCGGTTTTAAGGCTGTGATTTAGTTGAGTGTTGTTACTGCTTGTAAGGTAAGGTTAAAATGCATGAGAAGAAGTTTTGGGTGAGGGAGAATAAGACAAGAGGGAAGGATGGAGAGTATATTTGTGATTAGTGAGAAAGAGAAATGGTTTGAAGGAAAATTTTGGAAAACAAAATAAATACCTTTATAGATATAGATAGATAAATAAAGATTCAAAAGTGAGAGGAGTTTATTGTGTTTTATAGCTATAAAACTATAATTAAAGCAAACAATAATTATATATATATTAAATTATTTGAAAGTTTATGTGTGTTATGTTATTGATCTTATAAATTATCGATCTATATATCAGTATAGTAATCAATAGATTACCCCAATTAGTCAATAGTTATCAATAGATCCACGATTATGGGTTAAGTGAGGATATGGAGGGCCAAAGAATTTGAGTTTATATCGTATTTACTGCTTATTAAGTGATTATGTAAAAAATGCCAAAATTTTCAATTTTTGGAAACCAAACAAATTTGGAATTTCGTAAAAATAAATACTTAAATAAAACAAAATCAATAAAATATAAAGTTTATGGCGATTTTTTTATCAAAATAATATGATTTCATACAATATTATCTTCAACCTACAAAGAGTTTGTGAAAATATTGTTATTAGTTTTTTTGGGTGAGTGGGTGATTTTGATTTTACTTGATTTTTACTAGATTTACTGCTTTACTGATTTACCTTTACTGATTTACTGCATTTATATAGGTATGTTTCAAAAATAAAAATTTAAGTTTATAAACTTACAATTTTATAGGCAGCTAAATAGTGGAACAAATTTTTATTAACCTCATATGCTCAAAAAATCAAAAATGCCAAAAAAAAAAAAGATCTCCAAACTTTCAGATAAGGACAAATTTTCCGTGGTTTATTTAGCGGGTCATTCATTAACGTTGCTTGGTATTACAAGTTTCTCACTTTGATTAAGTAAGGTAAGATTTGAAAAATCCATTTTTATAGCATCTCAAAATTAAAAAAAAAAAATATTCAGAGAAAAAAGCACCATGGAAAAATTTCTTCCCAATAAAAAAAAACAAAGCAGTATGACGGAAGTTTTCAATGCCAAAGTTTCATAATCATTGAGTCATTGTAAGACATTCTCAGCTCTGAAGCAAAAAATTTAAAAAAATAATGGAAAAATTTTCAATTGCTATAAAGTTGTAACAAAGACAGAAAAATTAAAAAAAATATATATCTGAATAATAATTTTTTCCCAAATTCTTTCTAGACTGTATCTCCATTATTTGATTTCGAAATTTTTTTGCCAAAAAGGAAGTCACAAGGAATTGAATGTAATGAAATTGTTGAAAACGAATATAACTTTTTTTATACTAAACATATTTTCATTTTTATGGCAGATTTGGAAATGGTTGGAAGAAACCTTTCTTTTGGCATATAATTCATCATGATCATATATATATATATATATATATATATATATATATATATATATATATATATATATATATATATATATATAATATATATATAT
Source organism: Trachelipus rathkii (assembly GCA_015478945.1). NCBI lineage: Eukaryota > Metazoa > Arthropoda > Malacostraca > Isopoda > Trachelipodidae > Trachelipus > Trachelipus rathkii. The sequence goes on from JABUQX010126083.1 coordinate 12,414, forward strand.
ATATATATATAATATATATATATATATATATATATTCTGTGATTTTAATTCTGAAAAGAGATTTTGAAATAATCATGCGAAATCTTT
>JABUQX010126083.1:15000-20000 GCA_015478945.1 Trachelipus rathkii
ATATATATATATATATATATATAATATATATATAATATATATATATATATATATATAATATATATATTATATATATATATATATAAGTAGAGAAACAAAAATTTTAGATTTCAGCCTAGTCGGAACAGGAACAGCATATGAATAAAACATTCTGGTACCTTTGACATGTTCAAAGCTTAAGTCAATGATGTAAACTGAAATTTTTTTGCTGCAAATTAAATTTTAAAAATCAGTAATTTTACTACAGCTGCAAACGAAAACATAAATTTAAAAGGATTTGATTATTTTTTTTTTTTACCTTATTTTGACTCAAGCTCTAGTTTATAATATATAATATAATATTATATATATATAATATATATATATATTATATATATATATATATATATATATTATATATATATAATATATATATATATATTATATATATATATAGTATATATAATATATAATAATAATAATATAATAAATAAATAATAATAATAATAAACTACTAAAAGAATGAATATGAACATTAATAAAAAGAAAACACGCAAGTTGAGAACAATATAAAAATAAAACGGTCCACTCAAATGAATGACAACTTTTAATTAAAAACGCTTAAGTGGTCCATTTCTGCAGAGAACATTGTTTCTATATCTGTTTTATTGTGAGATTGCCTTTTTGAACCTTCATCTTTTCTATGTTTTTTTTCTATTTTTTTTTTTTTTAAAGATTCATTTTTTTTTTAAATGAATTTCAATAGGATGCTGCTCAAGTGTGAAAAGATTTAATTTTTATTTCTAATTTTACCCTGAGAAAATTATTTAAGTAAAGCGCCCACCTTTGTTTTATATATATATATATATAATATAATATATTGTAGTCAAACTAAAAATATAAAAAAATATATTAATTAATAAATATATATATTATATATTATATATATATATATATATATATATATAATATATTATATATATATATATATATATATATATAATTATATAATTTATATATCTTGCAGGCAAACTAAAAATATATAGAAACTTTTCTTATATAAAAAAGGTTAGGAGACCAATGTAAGACAGAATTAGATCCTAACTAATGATATTAACAGTGTTAAGAAAGTACAGATCAGAATAACTCATTTGTAGAAGAGTGAACAATGTGTAACAAAGACCGAAAAGCAGGCATAGAAACCATCATCTACTCATGCGTTGCCCTAAAGTTTGTTTGTTTGATATATATTATATTAATATATATAAAAATATATATATAATATATAATATATATATATATATATATATATATATATAAAAATATATAAAAAATATATATATATATTATATATATATATATATAAATATATCAAATTATTTAAAAAATATATATTTATATTAAATATTTCTATTTAAAACTAACTTTAGTATTAATATATTAAAAATTTTACTCCATAAAATAAAAAAAAAATTATAAAAAATGATTTATTCAAGATATTTAATTATTTATATTTCCATCATCTTTTATTTAAAGTAAATTAAACGATGAAATACATTTTTAATTAGCTTTACATAAGAATAATAATAATAAAAAAAAATAAAAAAAAATAAACTAAATAGCTATTCAACTTAAAACACACACAGACACGATCAATAGGATTCCAAAATTTCTCCACGCGGATTTTGTCACGTGCCAGTGACGTCACGTAGAGAAGCTCCGCCCAAATTTTCCATTAATAAAAATACAATGCCTTAAAGGCTTAAAGAAACACGATTTTAAAGACAAAAGGATATTACAGCATGCAAACTTTGTTATCGACAATTAACGAATCGTATGATTAGCTTTACTAAAAGATAAAAAAAAAATAATAAGGGGAAAATACTAAAAAAAAGTCACGCAAGAAGAAGAAACGAAAATTGAATAGGAATATAGCGCATTATGTCTTTTGTGCATATATATATATATATATATATATATATATTATATATATATCTTTCTATATATTTCTCCTATACTATATATATATATATAATATATAATACATATATTATATATATATATATAATATATATATATATATATATATATATATATATATATATTTTATATATATCTTTTATATATAATATATATATATATATATATATATAATATATATATATATATATATATATCCTACTATATTTTTACGCCTCCATCAATTTTTTTTAATTTTTTTTTTTTTGAGATACTGCTACTATAAGATACTAACAATGAATTTAAGTCCTAACGAACAGGATCAAAAAGTTTTAAATATAAAAATATGTAATTATTTAATAGAATCGTACTTTTTTAAGCATCGTACGTTTGGCAGCTACGTACCGACAGTACAGACTCGGAAAATAGAATTTTCTTACTTGTAAATACCACTAAAATAAAAGAAACATACCTACGTTTTTGTATTGTCAATTTCCTTCAAAGGTAAATTCATTCGAATTTATGCAATCGATATTAAAAACACATATTTACACAAATAAAAAAAATTAAATTAATAGGTTTGTTTGATTATATATATATATATATATATATATATATATATAATATATATATATATATATTATAATATATATATTATAATATAAATATATATAATATATATATATATATATATATATATATATATATATATATATATATATATATATATATATATATATATATATATATATAATATATAAATATATATATATAATATATATATATAATATATATAATATATATAATAATAATATATATATATATATATATATAATATATTATATAGTATGTATATATATATATATATATATATATATATATATATATATATAACCATACGGCACCGCGCGTTTGAAGTCAGCTCTTCAGCGAGCGGTTTGCATCCTGCAATGCATCTACCCTATGGTATTGTTTAGTTTAAATTAAACATGAGTAAATAGTAACATTAAGTAATTAAGTCATCACTGGTTCAGAACGAAATAAAATATTTTAAATAAGTTGTGGCCGAAGTCAAAGTATTTTTGTATATTTACGTTTTCGAAAACAACAATATTTGTCATGGGTTTTTCATGACAAATGTACGACAATATATGAACAAAATTATTTTCTTTAGAGGCACTTTAGAGTCTGTAAATTATAAAAATTAAATTTAACTGACAATTTAACAAATAATTAATTAATATTGGGCATAATTACAGAACGTGATCAGTAGAATTATCTCGAAAAATATGACACTTACAGAAAAACCAATTCCATATTTGGAATCAGCGTATAGAGCTTATTTAAAAAATTTATTAAATATATATATATATATATATATATATATATATAATATATATAATTATATATATATATATATATTATATATATATATATATATATATAAAGTCGTTTTATGATTTAAAACTAACGAACACGCTAATGTAGACAGCATAGATATCTGGAGTCGGGGTCTCTCGGCCTCCAGGTGGACGAAGGGGGAACTTCGTCTCCCCCTCTGTCCCCCATCGGCTCGAGCCCCCTAAAAATTAAGTTCAAGGAAACATATTTCCATTAGGGGGCTCGAACTGATGGGGGACAGAGGGGGACGAAGTCCCCCCCGTCGTCCCCCTAGAGGCCGAGAGACCCCGACTCCCGATATCTATGCGGTCTACTCTAGGGTGTTCGTTAGTTTTAAATCATAAAACGACTTTACATATAGGCTATATATATAATTTTTTTTTAATAAGCTTTATACGCTTATTCCAAATATGTAATTGGTTTTTCTGTTAGTGTCATACTTTTCGAGATAATTCTACTGATCACGTTCTGTAATTATGCCTCAATATTGTAAATTGAATAAATTAAATGTAACTGACATTTTAACAAATAATTAATTAATATTCCACGAACACGCACACCCACTTTGAATTTTCAATTTAGACTTTTCAGATTTTTTAGCCTTAGGCTTTCTGCAATATAGGTGAACTTTGCATATAGACAAAATATCGTAAAATATTTTAATATTTTTTCAAAAATAATAATTTGGATAGCTTATATGTAATCACTATTTAATTCATATAAAAGTTTGAATTTTTTTTATTTCTAAGACGTATTTATTATATTTCTTTCTCTTTTTTAATTTTAAATTGTTTAAATTTTTAACAAATAGTTCTTCCATAATTTTTTTTATGCGTTAAAAATTACCCTCAAACATAATTTCTTTCCCTATCTCACATTTTCGTTAAATTTTTTCTCCTGATTTGATCTTTTTTCCGTTTTTTTAAAAAATTATTTAAAATATTTAGAACTTTTGAATTATGTTCGTTCGGACTTGAATTCATTATTAGTATCATATACTATCAATTAAAAAAAAAACTGACGGAGGCGTAAAACATAACAGGTCAGTATATATATATATATATATATATATATATATATAATATATATATATATATATATATATATATATATATAATATATATATATATATATATATATATATATATATATATATATATATATATATGTAACGCTCAAATAACCGTTACTATCATATGTACATGTAAACTGTAGTCAAACTTATTTAAAACAAAAAAACTATCCTATCAGAGCGAGACGCTGATGAGGCATCTCGTAGTACCCCGAGAGGACCGGGCAAATTTAAATTGTATCAAGAGTAAGCTCTGAGACTAGATACTGTGAAAACTGGCATGTGGGGCATTACCCTCACAGCCTATTCCTTAAAATCAACAATGTAAAGAGAAACTAAGAAAATTATACCAAAATGATTAAACCAATTATAAAGTAATAATATCTCATTGAATAAAATATAATAAAGAGATAGCATCCGGTATGTCATATGAAGAGGATGCGTTTGTAATCTCCTGTCCTATATAAAGCCAGCTAGATATAACATTGATAAATATAACTTTAAATGCCTATAAAAATTAATTAATGCTTTTCAATAAACCAATAGTGAAGTGTGTCACGAAGTCATTAAATACTGTGCCAAATAAACT
>JABUQX010126084.1:22500-27500 GCA_015478945.1 Trachelipus rathkii
GTTTACAGTTTTGCTTAAAGATTTTAGATTTTGAAAATGTAACGATATATAATATATATATATATATATATATATATCTATAGTTATATATATCATCACTACTATATATATAGCGGCACGCCCTATCATATAGATATATCATAACTATACTAAAATCTCATATCAATATATATCATATATATATATAATATATATATATATATATATATATATTATATATATACTATATATATATAGTATATATATACATAATATATATACTATACTATATATATTAGGACAATCTATCACTGATGTTCACCAGTGACATCGATGACAAAAGTCCACCCATCATGAGGCCTTTGGGCGACCGTCGCGAGCTTCCGTTGTGACGTCGTAAGTGGAATTCTGCCCGTGTGAGTATAGATAGACTATTCAATTCCTTTATTCACAGCCATACTTTACTGCTCATTTTCTTAAACTCTTAAAAAGTACAAACTAAACAAAAAAGCGTTCCTCATAAAATTTCTTATTTTACAAATTATTATTATTATTATTCTATTATTCATTAATTATTAATACTATATATATAGACCTATAACTTATATACACAATATATATATTATATATATATATATATATACTATATATATACTATATATATATAATAATATTATTATATAACTATACTATATATATATATATATGCGATATATAAACTGATATATATGTTGGTGTGTGCTGCTGTGAAGGGGGGGGTGTTATTTTTCAATTGACATAACTAGCGTGACTCAATTGATATAATTAAAGTTATTCATATCGGAAACGAAAATTTCCAGTTTCAAATTTTATATATGACCCTCATGTAATAAAATGATCAGAAATCTTTCAAAATTTAGGCTTAAACTCTTTTGTGGTTTATTATTTATGTGACACAAACTGCTTTGAAATGCGGAAAATGTTGGGATGAACTGATTTAGATTCCTTGTGTATCTTGATATTATTATTATTATTAACTTATTATTATTATTTATTGATTACATTCATTCCCCATCTATCTACTATATTATTATTATTCATATTCCTTTAGCATTTAATCATTATTATTATTATTATTATTATTATTATTATTATTATTTGTAGAAGTAGTAGTAGTAGTGCTAGTTGTATTACTACTTCAAAAAGAGCAGTGGTGGTATATAATAATTGAATTACTATGCGTAATAATAATAATAATAATAATAATACCAATAATAATAATAATAAAAATATCCCTAATAATAATCAATAATAATAATAATAAATAAATAATAATAAATAATACCATAAATAATAATTAATAATAATAATAATAATAATTGTTTATTTTCTCTAAAATTTCTCAATAAATGTGAAGGTTAAAAATAAGGATAAAGAAAATATTCGTTCCTCATTTCATCTTAAGACTAACGACATTATACGCATTGGTCTAAAGAATCTTATTTAGTATTACCATACCATTATTTTACTAGAATCATGTTATTTGTAAGCATTTCTACTTCTTGAACCTCAATATTATGATTATTCATTATTGATTCATTATTCTTTATTCATTATTATTATTATTATTATTATTATTATTATTATTATTATTATTATTATTATTATTATTATTATTATTGAATTTTTATATTTATTAATTTTATGGTTTGCTTGAGCGAAAATTCCACACTCAGTTGCGAAAAAGTATAAAAAAAAATATGGTTAACTCACAATCCGCCTTTTTAATTTCATCGTCTCACAATTAGCGGCACGTACAATATATATATATATATTACTACTATATAGTAGTATATAGTACCTATCATATTATTACATATATATATTATTATATAATAATATATATATATATATATATATATTACTATATATATATATATAGATATATATACTATATATATATATAGACTAAATCTACTATATGTACCTATATATATTATATAATACTCTACTTTATATATATATATATGTAATATATATTATACCTACATATTATATATAGTATACTAATACTAAATAATTAATACTATATATATAAAATTTTTACCTATTTTAATTCTAAAATTTTTATTCACATCCCAGCATAATTTAACTTGTCCCCTTGACCCATCACATCTCACCATGTATACTAAATTAATATATATATATATATATATATATATATAGTAGTATCATATATTGCCTGGAATGCTATTGCATGCCTCGGAGATGGTCGTGACGGCAGTAAGCGATCTTGTTCAGCCTTCATTACTTCTAGGGCTGTTACCTTCTTATCTATTCCCAACATGCAACCAACACGTCCTTTTTGTCGCTACTTATGTAAAAATTTCTTTCTTCCTCTATTTTGATCATATCCATTGCATTTGCATGGCATATATCGAACAGATCATCTAGAGTTCTAGACTATCTTCAAATTCTTTTTCTTTTTGTCTTCATAACTCACTCTTCCTTTTTTTTTACTTTTCTAGTCCACGATGATATTCGTATTAACCTTTTACATTTCTTGATGCAGTCCGAACGATCTTTCGTTCGTATATGTGCCTTTCTCCAGAACAATAAACATTCATCAATTGCAAGAGATTTAAATTTACTGTACGCAAGTTATAAAATAGTTCACGTAAAGCATCTCCTCGAGAGGTTAATTTACCCCCGGTTATTTGATTTTTCATTGAACCGATGAGAAACAATTCTTTCCATGACATTTAAATGAAAGTAAAGCATGCAATGTTTTCCTTTAAATGGGGCGAGCAATGCATGGCAATGAATGTCGAAATGTATGTTAATATAGTCTGACAATAAGACTAATTGTATTGCTGAATATTGAAACATTTTTCCACAAAATGTTTAAAATCTTAACTGAAGAGATATGAGTTTACAGACCAAAAAATGTTCCATGTCTCTAATCATAAGGCCATGGTTTCTTTGCTCGTCTTAAACCATTGAAATAACCAATAACAACTTGTACAAAGGTTCTAAACTTTGATTGATAAAAACTAGCGAGATTGAACATTATTATGTGCAAGCAGCTTAAGGAAATATATGATTCACATGAAATCTAGTTTCAATATTCATGAATATTCACTAGATCTATATAAGGTAAGGAATGCATATAAGCATTTTGGGAACCACTTAAGCTTCTATTAATAAGGAAATTTGATCTTTATTTGTCTACACTATATTATTCGAATTAAAAAGAATTTATTACTGCAAGAATTTCTACAAAAAAAGCTTTCGGTCTTTGCAATTTTCATTAAGTCATTCTTATTATATATATATATATATATATATATATATATATATATATATATATATATATATATATATATATATATATATATATATATATATATATATTATATATATATATACATAATAATAGTATTAATATATATAATATGATATATATATATATATATAATATATATATATAATATATATATATATAGTTATATAGGGACCGAACCGGGCGGGAATTTGCCGGGGCCGGGGCCGGGCCGGGGTTAATTTAGCCGGGCGGGGCCGGGGTTAGCTAAAATTAGAAATGTAAGGTCAAAAACACTGAAAGTCTTAAAACTTAGGATGAAAATCAAATATAATTTCAATTAAATTAATAATTTAAATTATATAAAAGGAATACATTTAATTTAATTTTCAAATAAATAAATATTTTCGAAAGAAATTTTTAGAAAATAATTGATTTTTCTAGAAGAATAGGAGTTGTTTAAATATATATATATATATAATATATATATATATATATATATATATATATTAATACTAGAGGTTATATATATATATATAGGGGTAGGGATTATATATATTAATAATATATTTATATATATTATTATATATATATATATATATATAGTATTATATAATATATATAGATATATATTATTTTAAGAACTACTTTGTCGTAGTGATATATTTACTTTAGAGAGGAAGCCCTTGGATTCTTTTTTAGTAATATGCTTTACTGTCCACTTCATTTTATTACTAAATGTACACAAATAAAAAACATTGTTATACTGGTAAAGACACTTTTTTTCTAAGGCACAAGTTCTTAAAAAAGGCAGTTACTTTTCTACAGAACCTTGAGACCTCTTCAGGCTAAGGGACTTGGATTTCTTTGTTTGATCTTTCATTCAGGTTGCAAGTGTGTTATCAGTTGGTTCTGCCTAGTGTTCTTCATAGTGTTTTCAATATATTTTTGATGTTTTCAGATATTCAATTTTGTTAAAATTCTATCCAAAAAAATCACAACTATCCCTTACTGAAGTTTATGACTTATTATAAATGGGGTGCAAAAAGGATTGGGCCATTTGTATTGCGAAATGGTTCGTGTGAATTATATTTCTGATCATCTTTATATTGTTGAAATTGATAGAGTGGCCTGTGTTAGCTCTATGACTTTTTAAAGCTGAATTTATGCTGTCCTTGTGAAGGTCATCTGTATGTTGATTTTTTTTCTTTTTGCAAAATCGTATGGTTTCCACCTTATATGTTTTATTGCAAGTTTATTGCAAGGGATGTTGATATATACAGGGTTGTTTTCGGGGAGATTTTCTTGGTCGTTTTTGGGGGTGTTTGAGAATGTTTTTTTAAGGTGATGTTATTGATGGAATGAGGGTAATATTTTTGGTAATATTTGTTTTAACGAATATAATTGGTAATTGAGGAATTGGTAAAAAGAAGGTGTTGCATGTTTTTCGGGGGAAAGGTGCCTGTCATAACCGTTCTTTTTTTGCGCGCTTGTTAAATGCTTTTGGATAAAGAGAGCGTCAGGATAATGTAAGGTGATTTGGAAGTATTGTGGATGTATTTAGTTTCTTGGGTGCTAGAGAGGGGGAAGAGCATATACGAAGGCACGGAGAAATAGAGTATTGACAGAAGCAGCGAATTTTGTGTTTGGGGAATGATTAGATAGCAAATGTATATAGAGTTTGGTGCCACAGTTGGTGTAGAAAATATTCAGTAGAATT
>JABUQX010126084.1:37500-40000 GCA_015478945.1 Trachelipus rathkii
TCTTCTATATATATATATATATATATATATATATATATATCTGTGTGTATAAAAATATACATATATATATATATATATATATATATATATATATATATATATATATATAGGACCTTTTCTGTTTTACGCTTCCGTCAGTTTTGATTTTTTTTTTTTTTAATATATTTCTAGTATATGATCCTAACAATCAATTTAAGTGGTAACGGACATGATTCAAAAATATATAGGACCTTTACGTTTTACAACTCCGTCAGTTTTAATTTTTAACTTAAAAGAATACCCAGGGTAAACCGCAAAGATGGCAGGAGTCGGGGTCTCTCGGCCTTCGGGAACGACAGGGTAGGACTATTTCCCCCTCCGGGGAGGGTCTCCGGAACCCCCGCTCTTTGGTATTTGGGTGTCGCGGGGGTTCCTCCGCCCCTCCCCTACGGGGTATGGAAAACGTCCCCCTCTGTCCCCCGTCGGCTATACTATTATTTTTTTATTTTTTTGTAATAGCTTTATACGCTGATTCCAAATATGTAATTGGTTTTTCTGTAAGTGCCGTACTTTTCGAGATGTTTCATTTATGATTTTTTTTTATTTTACATTTTTGTTATAGGCTTTATACGCTGATTCAAAATATGTAAATGGTTTTTCTGTAAGTGTCGTATTTTTCGAGATATTTCATTTTTAAAACAATATTTAACATAAATGTGATTTTTAAAAAATTATTTAAAATATTTCGAACTTTTGAATCATGTCCGTTACCACTGAAATTCATTGTTGGTATCATATAGTAGCAATATATTAAAAAAAAACAAGAAGAAAAAAAAGAAAAATATATATATATATATATATATATATATATATATATATATATATATATATATATATATATATATATATATATATATAAACCTTATATATATATATCTTCTTTATATATATATATATTGTATATATATATATATATACCTTAAATATATATATAAATAACGTTATTTGGTTAAAATATGTCATAAAAGAAGCATCAAATAGAATTGTCGATGATCGAATTGAGATAAACCGGAAATTTGAGAACTTTGTGAAGGAATTTAAAATTTAAAAATGAATAAAACGAAGTTGAGAATGGAAAAAAATCTGAACCTATATTTTTAAAGATATTAACAGGGGATAAGAACATGAGGTCGAGAGAGATATTGAGGTAAGAGGAGGGTAGAAAGAAAGGGAGGGTGATGTAAATGCGAGGGAGTGAAAGAGGAGAAGAGAAAAAATGTTCGAATATTAAAAGGGAAAAATTTCCGAGAAAACTCATGAGAAGGAAACATACGTGAAGGTGAAAGCTCCGATTTTATTAGGGAGGGTTAGGTAAAAGTGTTTTATATATATATATATATATATATATATATATATATATATATATATATATATACTATAACTAACTATAATATATATATATATATATATATATATATATATATATATATATATATATATATATATATATATATATATATATATATATATATATATATATATATATATAAACTGAAGGGGTCAGAAGAGCAACGGTTGTAAGTGAAAAAAAAAACTTAAAATTTGGATAAGTGCTATGAGGAACTAAGCGTCCAACTGTTTGTAGGCAGAGTTAAAATAATTTAGTTGATCTATTATGCGCTCTCTATATTTTACTTTATAATAACTCTATACAACTTTCTGGTAAATATTACTCCAACTTCAATCTCATTTTTTTCAAAACATACTTTTTGTCTACATCTCCTCTTTGCTACTAACCCCCCTTCCTCATTTACATTAATGATATATGATATCCGTATCTGCATTAAAATTGAAATCAATATCCGTATCTGCATTCATATTCGCACTTGAAATGCGGGTTGTTAAGATTAAAATAAAGTAAAATAAACTATTACCATTTTATATATATATATATATATATATATATATATATATATATATATATATATATATATATGTTATATATATAGCATATATATATATATATAGGTAAGAGTTCATTTTCGATATTCGTTGGGTTCGATTGCATCGTTAATCGATACTTCGTTATATCGATACATGGAATCGATATTTGGTAATATCGATATATATATATATATATATATATATATATATTATTTTCTTAGTATTATATATATATATATATATATATATATATATATATATATATATATATATATATATATATATATATATATATATATATATATATATATATATATATATAGTTATTGTTATTAGATATTATTATATTAAATTTATATATATATTAAAAATCAGGGTTGGCATTGATTAAATCAAATTGAATTTAATCAGTTGATTAAATCAATTGATTTTTTTATGAAAAATCATGATTTTTTTGATTTTTTTGATTTTTTTGATTTTTTTGCAAATTTTTTTCTAAATTAATAATTATTACTAGGTTCAACACCTGATTAATGATAAGTATATTTCATCTAGTATAATAAGCAAAATTGGTACG
>JABUQX010126084.1:50000-52500 GCA_015478945.1 Trachelipus rathkii
TATATTTCGCGTGACGTTACGAATCCAAAAATCAAAAATATCAAAAAAATCAATCACAAATTGATTTTTTTTTAAAAAAATCAAAAATCACCAAAATTACCATCCCTGGACTCAGAAGTCTCGCTCCAACCCTAATCGAAGTTTTCAAGATTTTTATATATTTAAAGAAAATAATTATTCAAATATCTAAGATCCAAGAAAGTAATATTTTATTTATGCTTTTAAATTTAACGAAAATTTACTAAACATATCAGCTTTAAATTTTTAACACAATGTCCATATATATATATATATATATATATATATATATATATATATAGTATATATATATATATATATATATATATATATATATATATATATATATATATATATATATATATATATATATATATATATATATATATATAAGTATATATATATATATATATATATATATATATATATATATATATATATATATATATATATATATATATATATATATATATATATATATATATATATATATATATATATATATATATATATATATATATATATTGAGTGTAGTAGGAAAGTTGTGAATGTTATTAGCTTGACTGGTGCAATTAAATCCTTGGTAGATGTAAAGGGACTAAGTGTTAAGTGCGCTATGGTCTTACATGAGGGTATGTTGTTACCTGTGTTAATGTATAGTTGTGAAACTATGGTCTGGAATAAGAGGTATAGATCTAAAGTTCAATGTTTTCAGATGGGCAATCTTAGGGGCGTGTTAGGTGTGAGAAGAATCGATAAAATGAGAAATGAACGCATTAGCGAGTTGTGTGGTGTGAAAAAAAGGAGTAAATGAGAGAATAAATGAAAGTACGTTGAGATGGTTTGGTCGTGTGGAAAGAATGGATGATAGTCGGTTGGGTAAGCAGATATATAGTGGTGAATGTGCTGGGAATCGACCGGTTGGGAGACCGAAGAAAAAATTGATTGAGTCAGTAAAGGAATGCCTGAAGAAGAGTAATGAGAGTTTGGCAGAGGCGAGAAAAAAGATGCATAATAGGGGCAAAGGCGCTTTTTGTGAGGGGGTATGGTTGTAGCCCACCTGGGCAAAGGGATGAACCTTACATTGACGAGATACCATATTGAGGGTCCGTCGCAATCCCGTGAAGCCCTAAGGTAAATTTTTCTGACTGAGACGAGTTCTCACTTACGAAGAAAGCGGTAAGGCTGGGCTTTCTTCGACCTGCTCCATATTCCTTTCCACCACTTTCTTCCAACGTATGTGATTTAATCTTGCCCTCAGTCCGTAGGTTAGTTATAAGATTTATATATTACATATTATTATATATATATATATATATATATATATATATATATATATATTATTATATTGGTGACTTAAATATTTGCATATTACATTCTTATCTACATAACTTTATTTTATTATTATTATATATATATTATATATATATATACATATTATTGCTATTATATATATATATATACATATATATGTTATCATTATATCTATATTTAAATAAAAACATATAATTATTTAGCATATATATATATGTTATATTACATACATCTGGGGAAAGAATTTTTGTTATTATTATTATAGCTATTATTATATATATATATATATATATATATATACACCTTACCTTCTCACACCTGACCACCTCTTTATCCGAGAGGTCATACCGCGTCCAAAGACCCCGCTGCTTCTACCGACCTCCTCCAGAGATCTTCCAGTGTTGAAATGTTCCAGATTGCTCTGGGTTGAGAGTTAGATAGACAGGAGAGTAGAAAGTGGGATGTGTTTTCCGGGACCTGGTTACAGTTTGGACAGATATTTGTAGTGGTTTGGTTGAGGTTGAATCTGTGTTTGTAACATTGAAAGTTTGGGTGGTGACCGCATCTTTATTTGGCAAAGGGTGACTGGCTAGTTCTTGGTAGGGAGTTGAATTCTTGTGCTATTTCTGGTGGATGTTTGTTTAGAATGTTGTTTGGTGGTCTGCGTCTTACGTAGTTTTCTGTTAGTGTCGTGTGGATTTGTTTGATGTATGATGTGTTGTTTGATTGCGGTGGAATGTCGTTCAGATTTTATTTGTAATATAGAGCTGGTGATGAAGGAGGTGCTTGAGTCTGTGATGGGTGGGGTTGGAGAGGGCTATGTGGCATGGATGTTGGGGTGTTTGGGTTTTGGCAAAGAATTGTGTGCCTATCATCTCCAGGTGTATGTCTCTGGGTAGAATTTTGGTTTCTTCTTGTAGGTGTTGTTGTGGTGCAGTTTATGTACATCCTGTTATGATTCGTAGTGCTTTGTTTTATGTTGTTTGGAGTTTTTTTATGTTGTTTTAGTCAGTAATGGGTGCCAAGTTGGAGAGGCATAGTTTAGAGTTGGACGAATGTATTGTTTGTATATGATAGTGGATATTTGTTTGTTGTTTGTGAAGTCATTGCCAGCGATGGTTCTTAAAATGTTTAATTTCTTGTTTGCTGATGAATTTATGTTGTCTGT